>CAJNOQ010003996.1:0-18571 GCA_905250885.1 Didymodactylos carnosus
ATTTAGGTACATGATTAAAATGAGCTGACACCAACGTACAGCATAGATAGTAGACTAGAAGAGGTATTTTGTGTAAAAGTTTCAAGAGAAAAATTTAAGAACTGACAGAGTTATGAATTTGTCAATGAACAGTTTCTGAAAAACTCGTTTTCGTAAGTATTATTAAGTATCATAAATCAACGAGAATTGGAGAGCCGGTTACTAGGATGAAATAGATTTAACTTCCTGGATCTGGAATCTGTTTCTGGGAAGTCCTATTCGGAAAGACAAAAAGACGAACAGAAAGGTCAATGTTGAACTTGTCTTGATCGACCGGATTCTTTAGCAGGTCCCAGTTGTATGATTCTCTTATCGTTTTGATGAATCTGTGTTCGAAGACTCAGTTTAAAGGCGGCGCAGATGATCCGATGGTCTGAATCTACGTCTATGGAATCATAGGCTCGGCAGTTCTGGAGCGAGTTTAGCCACTTTCCTCTGACTAGAATGTGATCTAGCTGAGCACAGAAACCACTTGAGTGCTCCCAGGTCCAGAGTCTTCCTTTGCGGTGTGGAAAGCGTGAGAAGGCTGGCCTGAGATTGTTAATCATACACTTTATATTTCGAAACACTCCGCAATAGTATTATCATTTCAGAAAGCCCTCTCCTCTGCTCCTTCAAAATGTCCTCGAGGCCTAATTCCGATGGCAGAAGTATGAAGAAAACATTCACACTTGAACTTTCAGAGAATGTATACCCGTAGATATTATCGCTAGGATCAGTTCGTTATTAGAGCCAATCTAATATTCTGTGAATGAGGTGGAATGACTGAGCCCCAATTCTCTGTGCGTCAAACAGGATCAAGCTGATCTTTGCTACATCCTGAGAGTTACTAACAGCAAAGCGATTTTACACCGAGGATACTCACAGTTGTTGTGAAAAACATCAGCCTTTGATGCATTTCTCACTTCTGTGCATTTTTATTTCGAGACCTTTATACAGTAAACATCGATTGAGAAAAAACACACAAATCCTTAAATATAGTACATTTTCTAAGAAGACTCGTTTCTGATATACGCAAAACGTCTGAAGAAAAATTTCAACTGTACAATAATCAAGTAAAAAGGATTTATATATTCATACTCTCTTACTCACTGCAACTGCCCTGTACTTACTACGTGAATTAGTTATTTTTTTACTGCACTTCTAACTTAGAAAAGTTAAAAAGCAGATGTAAACTGCAAAAGTTCGAACATAAAGCGGTTTTCACACCACTTTCAGAAATAGATGTACCTTGTATAACGGACACTGCTTTTTCTTCTCGTCTGAAATGATAAGAAAAACTTCGATATGTACAAGGTGTGTATATAACAAAAAAAAATGGACATTAATAAACTCGTTTATTTTAAAAAAAGATTATATTATGTTTTATTCCGTCCAACTTATTTGTGCATCTACGCTGTTTTTTTCCGGTGATTATTTTACTTTATTTGGTTTTGCTGTTGAAAAAAAGACAATATTCTATAAAACTAGATTAATTAATAGAACATACGAAAGCTTTTTTAGCTGAGTTCGATCGATCTCTGGAGCTTGCCCAAATATCTGGAACCTTTTCAAAATCTTATAGAAGACTTTTAAAATTGAAGAAAAATAGGACATCAGATGCGAAACAATTCAACATACATTTCCAATTGCAATCATCATTACCTATTATAAATTTAGGTATGGTTTAGTGACCCTCCTGAACTGTTTCTTGTTCTGTATAGTGCCATGAGAGAAGGTTTAGTAACTGTACTTGTTTCTACGCCTCCCCTAAACGCTTTATAAGGATTTAGGAAAATGGAACTATTCAGAACGAATAAGGGTTTGGGAGAGCTGCTAAACCTTTTCCTAAACGCTTTTTTATGTAAACTCCTAAACCCTTATTCATTCTCTATGGTTTCATTTTCGTAAACCCTTTAACGTTTTTTAAACTACACTTCTTTTTAAGAGTGTACTCCTATTTCGATCTATTTACTACGAATAACAAATAATTCACAAGATTCTTATAGCATTTCTTTTCATGGACAACTAGCAGTTATTTTATTTATTCGTTTGTTTTAGGAGCATACATGATTAGTCCATAGTGTTGATTATGGAACAGTGACACGATTTGAATCTTAGTACCTTGAGCAATAAAAAGCTTGTGGAATGATCCAGGAATAAAAGAATGCTGATAGAAGAGAATATTAGCTAATCGACTCTGTCAAACAGTTAAGTTATTTAGTTTTACCTCATTTTATTCTATAAATATGTTTAATTTTTCTTCCTCTTTTAAACTATTTAGATTCGATTGTCTCACTTAATTATTTAACAACAGAACAAGATATACTTACAGTTCAAAGGGGCCAACAACAGCAATTATTGAATATCCATTTTGAAGAACTATTTCTTGTATAACACACGTGCCTTTCACATAAACTATCAAATTGAGCATACATCCACACGCGTGATCGAAACTATGAAGACAGTATATTTATTCAACTGTAACGGATTTATGGTCGAAACGGTTTCTTTTCTTTCTTATCACGATGGTCGACTAGTGAAAGTTAGTATGCACTGGTATCGGTATCCATACCAAAATACCAAAAATACCGCCTTTTTTTACTTTGACGTCTTTGGACTTTTCATTCAAAATGATACTTTAGAAAATATTATTTTTTGATATATATTTGTAGAAAAAACTATTAAACAACTAAATAACTGTATTCATCTCGTTTCCAGAATGGTTGATGTTAGTGGGCAGTCTTCTGGACTCTTCCATGCATATAACTTTTGGTTCGTAGGTCCTGAAAATTCCTTCTCTAACCAAACTTTATTTACAAAACCATCACAATTCTTACACATCCAACATTCTCAATCTGTTCTCATACCAATCCATTTCATCTTTGAAATTCAATTTTCTACACAAATCCGATATCCCCCTGTAGATCTTCTTCACATCAAATGGATTCGTCTTTCCATTCAACGACGAATACATTTTCCTTAAACATACGGGACACAGATACAACGGTTGCCCGTCCATTTCTTCTCCGTTATTTGTTCCGTTCATCAAACACAAATAGTAAATGCAATGTTCTAATCCGAACAAATGAATAACTTCATGGACGAAAACACCAATAGCTCGTTTCAGGATTAACAAGCGTTCTTCTTCCGTGCATGGAAATTGGTCATCCGGTGTTCCGGGAAACATAGGGTCCAACCGAGCAAATGAATAAATCCCGACGCCATCTTCAATCGAAGCTATACCATAAACAAAATTCCACGATGATCGTGGATAAATATCAGCCATTGTAATGCCAACACAAAACAGTTCACGTCGATCACGACTACGTTTTCTTTGCATTTTTTTCAGATGATCAATTAGATTTGTGGTTAAATATTGTGGTTGATTTGTGTACGGGTTTAGACGTTGTTTCATTGTTTTAGAATCAAAGTCGATTGAAGGTAAAATTTCGACTAAACATCCAGGGAAAAAATGGCTTGAAAATTCACAGATGGTTTCCAATGATGGCGCTCTACAGAAAATAGAGGTAAGTGGTTGACTGCATAGGCCCGAAAAGAGAAAGCTCACCGTGGATGGTTACACTCGCCAATTGGTTGTACATAAATTGTTCTGTAACTGTAACGAGAAAGAAAATTATTGATATGCGAGATTCTATAAAGCCTCTTGCACTCACGTTGAATGTGGTCGTGTTCTTTTCGTTTTTTCAAATTGTTTTAAAGTTTGTCCCGATTCTTCGTATATGCTTAGCCAGTCACCATCGTTTGGCACTGGAATGGGCAGAAAACTTTCATTGATGCCGACTGTTAATGCATGAAGAAGATCGGTGTCTAACTAAAACTTAGAAAATGTGTTTTTGATTTTAAAAATAAGGGATAAGTAAACTTACTTTTGATGTATCACCAAGAGCTTTCGTTCGTTGTTCGGCTGTTGGTGGTGTAAATTGTTTCGATGTCATTTTTATAACAGTAAGAAAGTGAAATTTGGAAAGTATGTGTTTTATTCGACCCCTCACCTATGGATATATATATAATGACTTTATTATTGCACAAGGTTTAATGACGATAGTAATGTGTCATGTTCTTGCGTGTCCTCCACTAACATTCGTCATCGTCTCTTTTAAACAGAACAGAACAAAAATTTCATCAGTTCCTGTTTTGTTCTATTCTTTCTCTAAACAAACTCATTCATTCTGTTCTGCTTTCAAAAGTTTGAAATCTACAAAAAGGAAAAACAGTAAAACTAAATGAGTTTGTTTTAATGCGAAAGAAAAGGAACCAAAAAACGAAGAAAGAAAAACCTCCGAGTGATATGATGCGTTTAAAAAACACTATATACTGGGACTTTATTCATATGTTTCTTCTTCAACTTTTTGTTAACGTGTCTGTATTTTTCTGTTTCCACTCACTTCCATTAGTCGGTCGTTAAAAGTCTGAAAAATAAAAAGTAAAAAAGTAAAAAGTATTCTGTTTCTCAGTCTTACTTGCAAAAGCCATTTTGGGAAATCTGTCTTGTCTAGCTCATTCACTAACGAATGGCATCCTCATCAACGTCGTCTATCCGTATATTATGGTGTTCACAGCTAAATAACAATCCATGGTGATCAAATAAAAAATCGGAATGGAAACGTTATTTGGATTTGCAAAATGATTTAATTGAACAAGGAGTGATTCAGTAACTACACAGACCCAAGAGCGAAAAAAAAACATAGAACGTGCGTCGGAACTCCATTCAAAATTTTCAACCCCGTTTCGATCCAGTTCAAAACTGAAAAAAATTTTTCAACTTTGTCTGTTCCACACCCGTTCACAAATTTCGATTTATTGGAGTTCAAAAACCGTTTCACAGAGTTCATTATTGGGGCGTTCAAGAACTAGTTCACGACTATCATTTTCTATCCAAGTCAGGTGGCGTTCAACAATCCGTTCCACATGGTCTACAGTTTTCTGTCGAGGTCAAGGAGAGTTCAACCGCAGTTCGAACGCCCGCTTACGTTCCTGTTTTTCTTCTGTTTGTTACTTCAAAGGGAGTTCAACCACCTATTCCGACGATGTCTATTAGTCTAAAACTCTATATAAATCAGTTTGTATACATATAACCAGATCAAAGGCTTCACGAACACAGGATTTTTTTCTTTACCTATTCAAATCAAAGTTAGATTTTTTCAACACACACTTTTCGTTATTGTTAGAGATAAGACGTTAGTAATAAATAACTTTGGATAAATGCAAATATTTATCCAAAAAAAAGTTACATGTGCGTTATTTGACTCTGTTGCTACAGAGTTATATATAACTCATTCTACGATTATAAATATATTTTAAATAGTGTTGCTTTGGTTAATAGTATCATTACGATGGATGAGTTATTTAATTGATTATGAATATATTTTATAACCGGTGGTATTACTGATGGTCAGGCCTGTAGTAAACATCAATGTGCTGGTATCCCAGACATTGATTTAATGATAAAATATGGTGAAATTAATTATTGCCAATATCATCCATATCTGGTTTTGTTTATGTCAAATGGAATTCAACAACACTTCGAACATTTCCATTACATGAAGTACATTTGCAACTAAATATTCGTTGTATAAGCGGTTTCCAATTAAAAAATAAATGCATTTATGCTCGGGCATTGCATCCGATAAAATATAAACATCAACGGATGTTGATAGTGCTAGTGTTCGGGTAACTACAAATTTGTGTAATCATGCAATAATAGTAAAAGAATTTAATGAAGCATTACGGCATGTTGAATCATTTCAAAAAGATCATATTCAGAAAAGTAAAGAGTTTTTAATATTATTTACAAATATATTCAAATTTTTCGATCAACTTAAACCTTTTATTATAGAGTCAATACCTGAGATGGCTTCATTTTTCAATGCGGAAGCATTTCAAAATATGCTACATTTATGCTCACTGGCTATCAATTATCAGGTGACAATAAAAGCAAATCAAAAGCACTTATCAATTATCGTTTAAAACAACGTACAATTTATTAAAATTATCTTCAAAATGCTAACAGCGGATTCCAGTTTTTGTACAATGATTTTGATTGTGTACCATCATTAAAACTCAATTTTTGACCACAAGATGTAAAATCATCATTAGAATGTATAAACAGGCATATCCCATGGGGAAATTTTATCGACTTTTCACGCGTGAGGGACCGTGAAATGTCAACTTGGACTTTCACGAAATTTTGTAGGTAAAGATAGGAAGTTTCACGACGGTTTGGTCGTGTTGTTGCAACATCACACGCGCGGCCACGCGTGAAAAATCTTCACACGTGTACACAAGTGACCAATCTTCACGCGTGATTACGTGTGAAAAAATCTTGACCATGCCGACCCTCTATAGTCAACTGACTATAGACGATCACCATGGTCAAGGTATAATGCAGTCTTCATTAATGCAACTTCATCTATAACTTTTTCCACGTGTGACCACTAGTTTCTAAAATATCACACAAAGTAAGAGTCGAATCAGGGTTCTTTGAATTAGAAATCTACGATACTACTATTGAGCTAACTTGCCTGAGAAACTACTGAATAAATCTCATATTCATACTTGTCGAATCAATCTTCACGAGTTACCACGTGTAAAAAAGTTCTCACGCGTGATTACTCGTGAACTTCCTAAATCTTTTTTCTTAGTTTCCAACGTTTTCAAACTATTTTACTTAATACTTCCTCCCGGGGAACAAGATGATTCCCAGGCGTATTCCTACAGAAAATACCTTCGGTCTACAACAAAGGTTTTCATCTGTATGTATGTACAACTTTCGAAAGATATAGGAGAAATTTGTATTTATGCTTGCCGCTCAATCACGACATTTCACACCTGTAAAAGGTTTCACACGTGGACGTGCGTGAAACGTAAGAATTTTGTCGCTTGTGGTTAAGCGTGAATATTATTCACGAAATGAGTTGCGTGAAACATTGACGTGCGAATAAATGTGAAGATATTTTTCACAATGAAATTAGTAGGAATCATTTTCACGCGTGTCCGCAAGTGATATTTTTTACCGAAATTTTAACAAGAGAAATTCACGTGTGGCCACTACACACTTCACGACTTTCACCTGTGATCACGTGCGAAAAATATGACGCGAAACGTTTTCGTAACCAGTTCACCTGTTGTCACACGTGGAATATATTTTTCACGCGTGCCCACGCACCATTTTACGATGTTCACGTGCGACTACAATTCATTTCACGATATTCACGCGTGTACACACCGCGGTACCTACTAAAATTTCCCCATGGGATACGTGGAAAAAACGATTATTATTTGATAAATTAAATGAAATTCGTTGACAGGTATAGAAATATTCAATTTTGTTATTCATTTTGAAATGTTGGAATATTATTGGCACATAAACGTAGTTTCTTTCCTGTTAAACCATATTTGAATAAAAAGATGGCTTGCTTGTTGTTGCTTAGTGTCAAAGAAAGCGTTATATTTCGACAAGGAAATGAAAACTAGAAAAACGGGTACTTAACATTTTTAGTTGGTCTTAGATTCAAATTTTCACATAGGTAAAAATAAAATATTTTTGCAATTACGTAAAAGCTAGAACACATATTTTGATTTGTTTTGAAAAATAGATCGTTTTCTAAGAATCTTGAAAACTTTAGCTTTTTAAATTTTCAAGCGCAAAAGTTTTTTCAAACGTTAAAACGCACATCTTCGGACTCAGTTCGGCGAGCTCTATCCAACCATATATAAATATCGCAAAAACAAAAAAAAAACACTCGAATTGTGAATTTCCGACACTTTACATAAAGATAATAAAATGGAATGTTAGCACTTCACGGCTTGTCCACGTAACAGCACACTTCGCTGATCAAGTTTTTGAAAAACTTTTTTACCATATCGAAAGTTTTGAACACATGGTTAGATTCAGTTTTTTATTCTAAGAACCCGTTTGAAACTCGTTTTTCAAAAAAGTTCATTTTTCATCCCCAAACCTGGTTTTGAACTTTTCAGAAACCGGATTTTTAATGTTTTAACCAAAAACATTTTTTAAAACAAATTTCTAAAAATATACTTTTGCAGAGAATTTAATGGCGTATTTATTTTTGAGTTTACTGGCTATATACCATTTGTACATAGTTGTACAGTTTCCGACTTACGGTCTAATTTTTGAGCTCTTATTTTGATACAGCAACTTGATTTTTGCGCAGATCGATCAAATATACAAAGAACACAGGAAGCTGAGAAAACCAAAACTTTTCCATCGTGTAAAGTGTCTCAAATATGCTTGACAAAAAAGTGCGTAACGCCGTGACGAAAAACGTAACGCTGTGACGCTTATATTTTGTGTTTTTCAGACAAATCTAATAACCTAGGTGAAATATTTTTTTACCATTAGAAAGCCCATAAGCTGCTCTACAGCATCGGCTCAGGGAATGTTCCATTTGGAAAACTACTTTCGCAGCAAATCAAGATTTTCGTAGCAGTACTCTTAAAAAAGGATCATTTTTCGTAACGCCGTGACGTAACACTAAAATCCTTCTTAAAGTCCAATGAAGCATCCAAAAACGTTCGTTTTCACAGCATAAGTAGAGCATGATGAACTGCGTCGATGGACGTTTAAACGAACTTTCTAGTTACTTTAGTTTCAGAGATAATCGACGTTTAGTGCGTCAAAAACGTAACGCGGTGACAGTTGGACAAGCCGTTCAGCTCTTGATATTCCGTGTAACAGCTTTATTTTAACTGTAATGGAGTTTGATAGGAAAAATCAAAACACGACGCATGGAAGCTATTTATTGTCGTGTAAGAATAGACTTTCCTGCTTTAAACTACAATCGTCACGAGAGGTGTGTTCCATGTTTATATTGTTTTCATTCCATGTCACTGTCTCCTCTCATTACCATAAAGGATGACATTAATCATTTCTTTCTCGAATGTACAAATTATACTAGTGATTGAGTAACCAACTTCGAATGTTAAATATTCCCCTTAGTATAAACGCAGTCTTTTTGAGATCATCTACTAATAAAAGTAATATTTTAAAAGTATTTGAAGCCATTTGTCTCTATGTTAAGAACTCACTTGTTTTTAAATATTATTGTTCATTAGTAAATCCAATTAGACATGCAACGGTTACTTTATCGAGACTCTTGGGGGCATTAGTGTTAAAAATAGGAGAATCGACAGTTTTGTGCACAAATACTTACTCTATAAAATAAGACATTGCAGACTTTCTCATGGCTTTTTTAAAAATTTTAAAAAGTTTCTCCAATTTTTAAAACTACTGTAGCTAAGAGCCTTAATATATATTTTTTAAACAAAATATACCGATAAGAGACAGCTGCAGTCCAAGATAAATACATTTATTCCGAACGATTTATGGCCTAAAAACTGAAGAATCAGAAATAGTCTACAATTACGATTTTCATGATGAATTAAGTAACTACTGTCTGTTTCCAAAAAGAATGCCCGTGCCAATTCTTGACTTTCTTCAGAACTAAAATAGCTAAAGAGTTGTGATTTTCTCCATTCGGTAGCCAAGACATGGATGCATCTCTTCATATTCAGAAGTTTTTGACATTATTCCTCGAAAAACGGTTGTCTAAGCGATCACTAGAAAATCCTTACATAACCCAAAAATTCAACATAGCAAAATATATTAGCTTTTTTACATGGTATAGAGAGGTAGTCCAAAGTATCCTCTTCAAAATGGGAACCAAGCGAACTCTTAATTGTTTGTGGTTTAGGCGTGGTATCGAATTTTTGGAGAGACACAGGATCAATAATTCGTTGGGTATAGTAATCTCAAAACAAATGGAAACATAGATAATCGATCACGTTGAATCTCTTGGGAACGTTTATTTTTCAAAAAAGGTCAACATCAGGGATGAGAGTGAAAAATTCGAAATACCTGCTCGGGTTTTCAGGTGAACCCGTAAAATTTTTCAGATTTTTTTCAAAAAAAATTCAGGAGGCCAAAAAACAGTTTCATTCGACGCATTAAGCAGTTCTTTTGCAATAATATTCATGGTACTCTGCTATTCTATTCTTTAACGATATAATTAATATCCTTTTGAATTGAACTTTGTGACCACGAGTTGAGCCTCTTAAAACTAGCCTATCTTGTTCAGTTTTTTTTTCCTGCTCGTTCGATTCATGTGTAACTCGGATCTTTAAAATAGAAAATAAAACAAGAAAAAATTAAAATATGACAAAAGTCTACTTTTCGATTTTCGGTTTTTCCAAACATTTCAGGCATTTCAAATGAAATCTCCGCCCTGTTCACTTGGCCTTCTTGTCGCACTCTTTTGTAATTATTTGAATAATGTAAATATATCAAAATAATCAGATTTTGTATTTCCTAATTTACATGTTACAGTGTAAACAGAATGCTGTTTATGTGTGAGAAAGCAAAATACGTTTTCCAAAAACCGAAAAGGTGAGTAGTGCCGCTTTGTCATTGTATGACCGAGGTCAAGTTTCTTTGCCGTTTCTTCACAAAAATTAGCATCAGCGACACAGGATCTCGTAAAAGCTTTTTGCGCTCGACGACGGCGAGATTCATACCTCTAATGACGAACGATTGCTTTGTTCTACTACAATTAGAACGATCACTGAGCAAATAAGAACTGTTTCTTGTATAACGCACGTACCTTTCACATAAATGATCAAACTGAGCATACATCCACACGCGTGATCGAAACTATGAAGACAGTATATTTATTCAACTGTAACGGATTTATGGTCGAAACGGTTTCTTTTCTTTCTTATCACGATGGTCGACTAGTGAAAGTTAGTATGCACTGGTATCGGTATCCATACCAAAATACCAAAAATACCGCCTTTTTTTACTTTGACGTCTTTGGACTTTTCATTCAAAATGATACTTTAGATATTTATTTTAGATATTTTAGCGTCTTGAGCAATCAGAAAGAATCAGGTACGCAAAATAAGAGCTTTGTTTGCTTTCTAAAGCCAAAATGTTTCTTTTTTTCTAGGATATGGCCAGAATACACAGCTCGGTGTTCTTTATGTATTCTGCTTGTCCAGGACGCTAAAATATCTCATTTCAAATGAAAAACCTAAAAGTGTCGGTAGTTTCGGTATACCGATACCGATGCATACATAGTGAAAGTCTAACTACTTTCATATCCCTCACCGAAGCAGGCAACTTGTATATATTCACGTACAATTAATATAACAAAAAATTGTACATAAGACGAATGCTGCTGCTGTGCCCACGTGGTGTGAGTCGATGAACGACCGTCAGCACATGAGACGCCTTCTTTATAGATACCTACTATGAGTTTGCTGTTTATTCGTGTAGTAATAGTCGTGTTGGTATTTCTTCTCCTCGCCTTATCGCTTACGCACTACTCAATTTCTTCGATCAAGAGTCAACCATCACGACCGATCGCCGAACTGTACGCACACGCTCGGCGTCTTTCGATAAACGGCTCAGTTGATCCGCCTTGCTCGATTCGGAACATTTATGTTTGTTCTGGAATTTGTGCTTGGCTCAGCAGCAACAAGGAACTGGTCTCCTGCTACTTTCATCCACGTATTGTTCATAACGATTTTATCAAACATAATATATACTGTACTCCTGACCCTGACCAATGTCCATTGTATAACGCATGGCTTAAAGATGATCTACCGCTGACTCGTAAGCATATCAGACGAATACCTGATCATCTTCTATCCAACTTCACTCTCAATTTTTCTATACCCGTCAACTATGGCGAACAACAGTTTCGTGAAGACAATCCTTGGCCAGCTGAGTGGTCACTTGATCTTATCGAAAACTATCGATTCCAAGTGCGAACACGAGAAGCCTTAGGGACATACAACAATAAAGCTATATATGCGGCTCTGGATAGATACGCTTCGTTGGCTATTCGAGACAAGAAATGTGCCGTGATCGGAACAGAAAACCCTTGGATTGAAGCGGCCTTACTCGAGTACAATGCTTCAAATGTAACGACTATTGAATATGCGCCGATTAACGCAAGTGTACCCCGTCTTTTTGTCATTACACCCATGGCATTTGCACGTGAGCAGCAGCAGCGTGAAACGAATAAACGAGAAATATTCGATAGTGTATGGTCGTACAACAGCCTCGAACACGATGGTCTCGGTCGATATGGAGATCCGCTAAATCCGTACGGTGATCTGCAGACTATGGTCAAAATTTCATGCATTCTCAAGCCGGGCGGATTTCTCTTTCTGAGTGTGCCACTGAACATTCAAGATTCGATTCAATTCAATTTACATCGTATTTATGGACGCGTGCGGCTACCTCTTCTCTACCAATATTTTCACGTTGTTGAAGTTCTAGGCGGCGCATTACGAACGATGCGTCGCAACCATTTTAATCAACCCTTTGTTGTTTTGCAAAATAAAGTGGGATGTAAGTGATCATAGCGCTCATAGCGAGAAAACTCGATCGCGGTTCTGAATGTGCTACGTGTCTGAGCATTTTTGCGAAAAATCATAAGAAAAAATGTTTACGTTTTCTAATGGCGAACCCCAAATAATTTTTAGTCAAATCACTTTCAGTTTTCGTCAAAAATTATTTGGGGTTCGCCATTAGGAATATGTAAACATTTTTCCTTATGATTTTTCGCAAAAATCGCTCAGATACATAACACATTCAGGACCACGATCTAGTTTTCTAGCTATGAGCGATTGCGTCAAATTTAGCATTTTCCTGTCACTTCAGAGATGTTATATCAAACAGTACTGACGTGGGTACCCTCGTAGATTCCACACTTAGTCTGTACTTATATTCATTCACTAATATTGAAAATATAGGAAATTCTATATTCACATACAAATCTGTTGTTTTTCTGTCCGTCGCCTTTATGTGAACTGCAGACAAAGCTGTTCATCTCAAAATTTGATGAACTTTTCTGGAGAAGCGGTATTTCAGAGTTTTACATCTTCGGAATCAGCATGAAGAGTTGCTTTATGCCGTGCAAAGATCTCTTCGAGATAATGTCAGTCGTCGCTAAACAAATAAAATATATCTGAAAGTAAACGATAAGCAAAAGAATGAAGTATTGTAAACAAAGAAAGTGAATAGGAAATCTTTCTAATCGTAAAAAAGTCACGAAGGAGAAAGCATCTCTACATAGGACAGCACTTTTCAGTATCTAAAATCCAAGACGACCGAAAAGTCGGGGATCGGAGCAGAGGTACAGGATCTACCCGTAAGACTGAAAAATTTTCCCCGACAAAAAATGTTTTTTCAAAAAACTTCCCCGACACAGTCCACGAACAGAAGTTATTTTTGCAATATATTTGCAAAAAGATCCAGTTTTTCAAAAAATTTTCTTAAATCAATAAGTTTTCCCCCGACGACCGTTGGAAACAACAGACAGATTCTGCAGCTCTGGATCGGAGCCTTTTCGGAGAATAATTTTTAATTTTAGTTTTTCTACATATGCGCACCTTTTCTGTTTTTTTGCAAAGGAAAACGTCAAGGGAAAGCAAAGTAGAGGAACCAGCGTAGTGCATATATCGCACTTCTTCATCGTTACCACTTACTGTTTGACGTTACAGCTGATATCGATGACATTTGAAATCATCCATTTTCTCCTCCGCGTGGTATTTTGTATCTCTTCTCCGTATCCTATTGTTTTCATTCTCGCTGAAAATTATTTTTTCTTTTCTACGAAGAAAATATATTCTCCTTCTACTGAAATAAAATATTACTTTCTCGTTTATTCTTTGTGACTTCATTCTTCATTAGACACGATTCAACAATAAGTTGACGGAAATAAGTTGTTTTCCTTCCTTTTCACAAATTTTCAAGTGTTAAGTACAATAATGTTCGATATTTTTCTCTGAAAATGATTCTGTGAAGAGTTCAAACGTCACATCTGTTTTAATTAACCCTTTGGTGACGGGGCCCGTATATATAAGGGCAGTACATAAAATCTTCGTTACTTCACTTATTTTGCACCTTTCTCACTTCCATATATTTTCTAGCAAAAATAATAATATATTTGAGATCAGCAGACAAAACTGGGTCGAATAGCATACTTAAAACTCGGTTTTCAATCAAAACAATTGCATTTGAAAATTTTCTCTCTAGGTTAGAGGTGAGTGTGTAATCCTTCTTATAAAAGTTTCATCAACGTTTTTTCGAACCATAGGCTTTCATGATTATTTTTTCATGATTACCATACCATGTACATGGATTGCAAATTCTAGTAGAAAGTGCGACCTTTAGTTCATCACCGCCGCCCTTCTACGTATGTTTCAATCGTGAGTACTCGTCCTTAATGAACTTCTAGAATCACACAATAGTTAACCTTCATACTTTGGCTAGATAATCTACAGACACTGTAGAGTCTTTGATACGAGTTTGAAGCCAAAATGATGCTCTTAGACTGAGTTGTGAATTTCTTTTCGCAAAGAACCTCGAATTTTCAACAAAAAAAAGCTAACCTCTTCCGTAAAATAGCTATATTTCACTGACTCCTAACAACCAACTCACGAAATTCATATCGTAGATAGAGTAGAGTGTGGCTGCATTTTTCTAAAAAGAAACAGTTTCATCTCTCTTAGATCAGGAGCTATTGACATTTTACGGAAAAGAAAGAAATTGCTTATATCTCATGAACCATCCAGTAAAAGAGGTGCAAACTTGGTGGGTGACCAGCATTTGGTAAGAGCTATCATGGCTCTTGAGTTACAGGGGTGTCGCTACACAGTGGGCATCCAAGCAGAAATTAGGCGAAAAAACTAATTCAATCTTTTCCTACATATAAATAGTGCAAAATGTAGCTCTTTCAATTCTCTATCGAATGGTGTACAAGTGCCTATTGTGATGTCGACTCCTTCAAGACGAAAAAGGGGTTCGAAAAGTGCATACGAAAAAGCGAAAAATACGACATCTATAGACAAAAACATGATTATTTCTTCATGTAGATGTGCTTAACGATTGTAAAGCACATATTTAGAATCAGCAGACTTTCAGCCGTCTAATGATATAACAAATCATAAACTCGAAAATGGTTTCCATTTAAAACAGCACATGAATTCTTCATAACGTTAATTCTTCATGAGACCACTTCAGTATAGTTGCGTCGCACCCGTTGGCACCACTCGAAAATAACATTTAATTACGTCAAAATGTTCCTCAGACACTACTCTATCTGTACTGATCTCCCAAGATCTCCCAACTCTTCCAAACAGGCTTGGTAGATTTTCAAAAACGCTAACGGTTTTTCAAATATTTCGAGCTTTTCTCGGTCAAGAAAACAGTTTTGCTGAAACATAACACCATATTCGGGATCAGCGTGAAAAATTGCATCGAATGATGTATAGCTTTTTAATTTTTTTGCAGAAATATTTTCGATCAAATTGAATTATAGACTTGAAATAAAAAGCAGCAAATTTTGCTTAGGAATTTGGATGTTTATTTTAGCAATAGTACACAAGTCTATAAACACATTTTTTATAGATTTTCGAATATGATCTTTCGAATAGTGAGGTTCTCGAAATGGAAAAAATATTTTTTATGGGTTTTTCAGAGATCCGGTCTCCAGAAAACCCACAAGGAATTACTTTTGAGTACTGAAAATCTCATCATTAGAAAGAGCATATTCGAAAACCTATAGAAGAACGTGTTTATAGGCTTTCATACTCCTCCTACAGCATATGTCCGCCTGCTCTGTAGAAAAATGCCCACTGTGCGCTACTATTGCGCGATTATTTTTTGAAAAAATAATCCCGTCCTCAAAGGGTTAAATAAATTTAAATTCAATATATGACTGCTGTAACTCTAAAAAAAGTTAAAGAAGTTCCAAAGGATTCATTACAAGACCTGGGTCTTCTATTCTGAATTTCACATCGTTCCTGTAGAAGGGTTTTCTATTATGAGGGGGGGATTTAAGGCGCTATAGTCGAACTTTTAAGTTTCGTTTAAAGCTTGGCTAGTTGCAATAAATAACAACAGCCAAAAAATTATTTATTCAGTATTTTTCGATCTAGATATGAGATGCTTGCGATCGTCTCAAAAAATTTCAATACACACGTTGAAAAAAACTCGATAGGCTGCAGCTTTGAACCGTTTCTAGTGCAAATATTACGTTACAGTGCAGTGTTTATTTTATTTTATTCAAAAATGTGCCAGTCTGTACTTTCAGATCACCTTTGATCGCGGACTCATGCCCAATCACTCTTCTTTTTGTTTGTATGTATTTGTTATTTAGATTTCACTCATCGGTTAGAGTAAAAAAAATCATTTCCGTAACCTAAAGCGATACAGATTCTGAAAGTAGACACTTCAGGCTATCTTTCCGTGTGTTTAGCACAAAATCGATTTTGATCACGTCAATCGACCTATTCCATATCATATTCATCCAATGAAGCTGAAATCAAGTTTGCGACCAATAGAATCAACCCTAGAGGCCCCTCACGGTCATTTCCTGACTGATTCCGCATAGTTGATTGAGGTAGTAACGTATCATAAAAGGATCATTATTTCTCGTTTAAAAGCAAATTTCATATGTATTATTAAATTTTAAAATAACTTGTCTCAAAGTTAGCTACGGAGCTTGGAACATACCCTTCGTTATATTGATTTTATACAAGGAATATGGTCGAAATGATGGTAAATCGTTCACTCTAGATGAGTACTATAAATGATAAAAAAATCATGTCTTCCGAATGTACTATTAAGATTTTATGGAAAAAAAGCTAAAGGTCTTCCGGCCAGACTGATCATCGCCTAATAATGATGTACTTTTTTTAACAGAGGATGATTATGATTATTATATCATAATGATCCTCAAACAATATTAACAATTAATATATCTAAATTACCATATTACATTTATATTCTTCAACAGCCAATAGTTAAAAAAACTGAAATTAATTTTAAAAATATTTTATTTACAATGGAATGTTTAGAAATATTTGGACTCGTTCTTCTTATATTTAAATTAATTTTTTTGCCAATATTTGAAATAATGTGTAAACGTATAACTAAATTAATAAACAATAAGGTAGGCCCGGATAAAAATAAGATACCGCAACTAAAATGGTATGAGAAGAAACATAATAATAATTCACCATTACCAATTGTGAACAGACGACGATGTTCAGTTGAATTAGAAGATCGAGTACTACATCAATGGTATCATAAATAGAAAGAAGACTGTTTCTTTTGAATATCGAGCTTACCTGGTTTTGCTATTTTAATCAATTCAACTCGCAATACTCTAGCAAATATTCTATTAATTACAAATGTTTTCATGTGTCCTTTTTTTTGTCAATATTTATAAAATTTAGTTAAACTGTTTATGAGAACAATGTTTATAAAATCACAAAGTACAAATTATTTTTTTTTTTTTTTTTTATTAATTAAACTGGAAAAAATACAGTTTTTGGTCACTTTTAATTTAATTGCTTATCCTTTTTTTCCAACTCAAAATCTGAAAGCATCAAAAAGCTCAATAGCAGATTCAATAGAGAATTTCATTGCGCATCTAACCACTTTGTCAAAAATTGCCTAATACTTAATTCTATCTAGCAACGCGACTTGAGCCTTTAAGACCGGGTGCATCAATAAGAAAAAAATTCAGCACTGAGAAAGTTTCATACAGTTCAACGAAGGCCATTCACTTTGTTTCTCAAATTTTTCGTACGATTTCAAAGACCTTGATCAAAGCCCATACATAGAAAGACAGAGAATTTTTCAGGCTTCAAAATGAGCTAAAAATAATGTTCTCGAAAATATGCCCATATAGGACTATTGTCACAATACCCGACAGATATCATATTTTTCACCCATCTTAAGGCTTTAAAGGAATATTTCTTCTACATCTGCTCAGAATCGGAACAGGAAGGTAAGAGAATTTTCCGGGCTTCAAAATGAACTACAATATTTTGTTTTAAAAGTTTGTTCTCATAGATTTATGGGCTAAATACTGGCTAGATGCCTCGACTTTTATCCATACTGATATATAAAAATGATTACAGTTTCTTTCACAAACAGAATTAGGAATAGTTCGTATTTAGAAAAATGCAGAATTGAAAGAGCTACAAAACAAACTATAGTACGTTGTTTAAAACCTTAGATTTAATAGACTTACTGGCAAAATACCGAACGAATACTGTGGTTTGGACGTATGGTGGCACAGTGAATGAAGTTCGGTATTGTAAATACAGCCAGATCCGAAATGGCTTTCCTACAAGAAAATGCAGAAAATAACGAACTTCAAGCTGAAATACGTTATATTCTTTTAAACGTATCTCTTCATACATTTCTACACTAAATACTATACTACTATGCGTTCCAAAATACAAGACAGTCAGCGACTTTTTGAATAACTTTTGATAGGAATAAGATAGAGACCTGCGATTTTCCTTTTCAATAGTCAAGACTTGAGCAGAAGCAACTTTTGAAAAACTTCCAGAGACCGGGTTTCTAGAGGATCTTTGGAAAACCAGCTCCGTTCTCAGAAAACTAACATACAATGTTAGTAATTTTTTTGCATGCGTAGATAGTCCGGACGTTACTCTACAAAATTATGCAAGTCCCGGCTCT
>CAJNOQ010003997.1:0-18570 GCA_905250885.1 Didymodactylos carnosus
AGTGAGGAAAGGGTTCTGAGAGCCTTGGAAGTGATATTCGTGATCACCGCGAAATTCTCTATCGAATGGTGTATGAAGTGTCGAAAAATAAATTTCACTGCAAGGCTGCCCTGGGTGCATCTTAACTATAAAAAAATCATTTTGTGTGTGTAGATAATTAAATTGGAATAAATAAATAGGTTAATGAGCATGCGCTCATATCTTTACAAAGATATGAAATTGTTACGATATTAAAATTGAAATGTCAAACTCTAGATTTAACCTGACTAATGCTCGTCACAGAATAGAAGGTAAAAAAGGGGATGTATCTCTTTTGATTGGAAAAAGTTTTTCTAAAATCTTCGTTCATTTGTTGAAAGATGGATAAAACTAACAACTTTTTTCTACAATAAAGCAACTGTTATTATTTTTAGACAGAAGATATTACTTGTTGCTTTTGGTTCATTGAAACTCTTGTTCATCATTGATGGTGGCTGTTGGTGCCTTCTTTGTTGCGATTGCTGATCGGAAAGTGGGGCTGGTCGTATTGGTTGAAATATTGAAGAGAAAGATGGGGTTTGCGATGTTTGTTCAATTTCACCGGTCATTGTTAGCGAAGATTTTTGTGGAAAGGAAAATAATGGTTGCGGTCGAACTAACGATTGATCGGACGGATGTATGAACAACGACGTATTGTCTTGAAGGTACTGTGGTTGAAGATTTTGTTGCCGTTGAAAAGAGTCATTATTCATCGCCACCGAACTCGATCGACGACGAATTAGTTTAGGATTACTTTCATCCAAGGAGAAGAACGGATAGAAGGGCACATTATCTAAAACAAATAAAATGATTAGCAAAAAAAGAGCTTTTCTCTCACAAATTATACCTTGTAAGGATTCTGTCAGTTCAGTATTTGATGAAATCGATCTTGTTTGATCTTGGATATGTCGAAGAAGCATTGGATCATAATTTGAATCTTTAACACGATCATCTGTTAATTTTGAATTTATAGTTGAGTTTTCAATAGATTCATCCTCATCTATCGTCGTATGATGGTCATTAACAACTGCATGATATATTCGTTGATTTAATATATCTTTCATAGTACATTCTTTATTTTTTGTTTGATCATTATTCATCTTTTTAGATACATAATTGAGTAAACTGTTGAGTCGAGAAATCAAGAAATGACTTTTTTCATTCAAATTAATATTTCTCAAAGATTTTCGTTTTATTAATGGATTATCTAAACATAGAATAGTAAGTCATTCTTTTTCGGGTTTTATCTAAACTCTTCTGCTAACAATTACCTATGACTACTTGTCGAGTTTTTTGTGGTGGCGGCTGATACACAGTATTTAGTAACGTTCGAATATCTAAATATACTCAATTACTAGAGACAGTCAGTTTTAGAAAGAAAATTTTGATATTTTACCTTGATTTGTAGTTTTACGCACAAATGGTTTTCTTCGTTGTGGTTGTTGTTGTTGTTCATGAGTAATATTTACTTGCGGCTGTTGAAATGACGGGTTTAATTTAGACTGTTTACGATGAATTGACTGATATGTAGCAGGAGATAAAGAACGATACGGTACTGAAGAAAGTGAAAAATTAGTTGAAAAACGTAAATTTTCAGAAATCGGAGCAACGAGTGTGGAAGAAGGAAAATTTAGTGGTTCAGGTGGATGAGGGCAAGAACATAATAAATTTTGATTTGTTAGATCATGACTTTTAAGTGGAGTAGGAACAGATTGACGTACAAGATGTTGACGATTAGATGTTTGTGTTTGAAACGTTGGTGGTGCAAGTATTTGTGGTGGATAAAGAGTCGTCTGCACATGTTCAACTAGAAAACACAAAGAAATTATAGACTTCAACCTCTAAAAGTGTAACACATCTTACTAGTATCACCACTACTCCGAGCTCTACCAAATTTTTTATGTTCACGCTGTAATCGTTTAATAAATCGACCAGCATGTGAACCTTTTGGTGCAGCGATCGTTTTATGTTTGGCTACTGGATAACGACGATTTTGTATAATATGCATTTGTTGTCTACTGTCATTGAATACAGGCGGTGTTGTTGTTCGAGTAAATGCATTTTCTATTTGAATGGATGATTGACAACTTTTTTGCGTTTGTTCTTTGCTGTCTTTCGATGCTGATTTATGCTGTTCGTCAAGGTATCGAGAAAATAAAGGATCTCGAAGTTTCGTATTTACAATGAACGAATCTGACATGAATTATCTTAAAAAAGGACAAGAAACAGTGGAAGGTAACACACAAATATGTAAAATATAAAATTATGATAAAGATAGTCAATCAAAAAATATTTGCCGCAACAAAATTGAAGCTGTCTGACGAATGACTAAAAGAGACCGATGCGGACTTTAATTATTTTGACGAGACTATCGTAATTACCTCTGATAGACAGAAATTTCTAAAAGTAAAAAAAGTAACACTGTGCGGTTTTAGTATTTTAATTTAACACCCAGGTGAAACATGTCGTGTAAGACCTTGCATGTTTTCTTGCGAAATCTTGTAATAAGATCCTACAATATGATCTTCCAAGATCTTGTTATAAGATTATACAAGATCTTATGGAATCTTGTAACTTCTTGTCATAAGATCTTCTAAGATCTGGTTATAAGAAGCGACAAGGTGTTGTAAGAACTTATGACAAGAGTTCATATGATCTTGAAAGATCTTACAAAATCTTGTGCCAGACATTGTTGACTTCTGTATATTTTCTTGCCACAACATTATATAGATCTCATAAGACCGATGACTCCTCTCTACCGCATAAATTACGACGATATACAGTATATATGTAACATTCTTCATTTTCTTTGAAAAACTTTTTTTCGCTTTTCAACTTCACACGTCAGCTGAGCACGTATGAACTGCATAGTTAAGTAACGTGGCAAAAGACGGTCCTATAGTCTGTGATCATTAGAAATTATATTAGGAAAAGAAAATGCAGAGGTATAGGGGGATTTGACAAAAAATGATCAAGCGTATGATCTTGTAAGATCAGATAAATTCTTATAAGATACTATAAAATCTTGTGACTTCCTCTAAGGTGATGTAATTTCTTACAGCTTCTTTTTATAAGATCATATAAGATTTTGTACATTTCTGTGATAAGAAAAATCTTGTGAAATCTTATACGAAACTTGCTGCAAGATGTCATATGAAATTTTGTAAGATCTTATTGAAATAGTAATACATCTCACTAGAGACCTGCAACCCGACCCTACCCTAGGGTCGGGTCGGGTTCGGGTTAAGATATTGTCGGATCGGGTCGGGTTCGGGTTAAGATATTGTCGGATCGGGTCGGGTTTGGGCTGAATATTTGGCGACGCAATTTAAAATATAAATAATATTTTTAGCTTTGCTATTACTGGTTGAAAGTTATCTCTACTGGAATTTCCAGTTGAAAGACTTGTTTCAGAACAATTGCATTCACTAAGTCGATTAATGATTGCTTTCTTTGCACATAAGAGAGTGCTTCCTCCACTGAAATCAATGGCAATACATCCCTTACTGCTTTTTTTCAATGTACTGTTTTAAACACCCGTACATAGAAGACTTTACTATAATGCTCTCTACTTGCTATCTTAGTATTATGTGATACTGACTGACCAATGAGAAAAAGGATGTGGTCATCATCGATAATCTATTGACAAAGTGTACCGAGGAATTTTTAATAGATTAACCTTTTAGACAAAATGACCAATCAGACGTCGTTCGAAAATTTTTTTTTGAACTACGAGATTCTACAATATGCACCGAAAAACTTCTGTCTAACAACGCAAGTCTATATTCTTTCTCAAACACAGTTTTCTGGTGAGATTGTTTTCATCGGGTCGGGTTCAGGTTCAGATGTTATCGGGTCGGGTCGGGTTCGGGTTAAGTTGTTGTCGGGTCGGATCGGGTGCGGATCGGCATTTTGACAGTCGGATAAACGTTGCCTTTTATTATTCAAACTCTTTATTAATTAATAAAATAAATATTTTTATATAATAGAAACTCCATCCACAGCAAACTTGGGCGAAAATCAAAAATGTAGGTCGAAAATCTTCTCTGACACTTGATATGAAATTAGCATGGAAAACTGTCTATATTATGTAATTTGGGCGAATATTGATTGAGTTATAACGTATTTATTTGATTATGACGAGGCGGATCTAATAGGAAAAGCCCCAATTTCGAATGAGCATATCTCGAGAACAGGAGATTATGTATTCGGCTCTTAGCTGATTCGTATACATTGACCGTTGTAGAGTTCGAATAAGTTGATCAGGGCGGTTAAAAATGTATAAGCAGAATACAGAATGTGACGGGGGACTACCAAAACAGATAAAACGCCGAAATTCTTCTCAAAGATGGCTCTCAGCAGGCTTACAGGAACGATGCGGAAAACTAAAAGCTACATTTCTAGATAGAACTAATGACAAGGAATCTGATGCACATGTTAGTTTTGATTTCGATTTGATGGTGAAAAATGTATTTCAATACAACGGATTTTCATGATTTTCATGATTTTCACCATCTTAGAACAAGTACAGTACAGCAATGAAGCATTCTGAAATTGTTTTAAATGAGCTAATTTATTCCTTGTTGTCTCTAATCTATATCATAAAACTATCAAGTTAATTGCTTTAATCATTTTTGAGAAGATTGAGTCTGAACTGACCCTTGGAGCCTTGAAAACCGCCAAATGTTAGATCACTTCTGGACCGATACCGAGGTTTTTTAATTTTTTTAAATCATATATGCTTACTCAGAATTCAATGCTTTTTCAAATGCGATATGTTTCAAGCTTTGCGGCGGACTTTCATGTAATGGTGGGACGGACAGTTATCAGTTTAATCCTTATTTCTGTTTGCTCATCACGAAGGTATTCTGTGGTCTTTGACCATTGGTCAATCATTAGTGAACATGTAAATAATGTTATCTTAGAAAATGGTTTACTAAGTGAGAATTTGGATAAAATGAGGTTTAATTTTGCTGCCTGAACGTATCTCCATACCATTCCATGGCGCGCGCGACACTTGGTTGCAACGACATTTGGACGTATGTACGACACAAGCATTTGGTAAGAGTGTATCTGTTAAAAGTATAATACATAACCATAAAATTTTCTTTTAAACAAACTTGGTACGGTGTGAGAGAGCGTTCTATATTATTTTACAACAACTCATATCCGACCGCAACCACTGTTTGTTTGATCTTCGTCTATACTCACCCAGACCCTCGCCTTTGAAGCCCAACTGTCGTTGCGCCCAAATATCGGTGCCCTGGTGTCGTGCGCCCTAGTATACCTATTTTTTCAGAATTTTTGTACTTCATAGGATTTCTCTTCTCCTTTTCCATCTTCAGATTTTACAATAAAACAGTCAATACATATTTTGTAGAGAATTGAACGCGCTATATTTTGGTAAAAAATTCAAATCGTACCGATTCCACAATATAGAGTAATTTTATTGGTCTTCAAAATGAAAAAAACTTCAATCCAAAAGGATCAAGTTTGACTAGACTACACTTGTTTTATCCAATGATGCAAATTCCTGGTCAAAAATCATTTTTTTAGAAAATTTTTAAGAAATGATCGTTACGCTGCTCATGCCCTCAGTTCTAACTGTAAAAGGTTTTTAATCATAGATGGAAGATAGAGCTTTCCAAGGCCTACGCGCTAGCTGCTTCAGCTTTCTTCACTTCAACTTACAAGGCAGTTATTTAATTAATTTTTTCGATTACCAGATGTTTCGGCGCGTGACATTAGGACGCTGACATTTGAATGTCGACACCTGGGCGCGCGACACCAGGGCGCAACGACATTAGGACGCAATGACACTAGGGCACATGTACGACACAAGCATTCAGTAAGAGTGCATTTGTTAAAAGTATGATGCATAACGATAAAATTTTCTTTTAAACAAATTTGATACGGTGTGAGAGCTCGTTCTATATTATTTCACAACTCATATCCAACTGTAACCACTGTTTGTTTAATCTTCATCGATACTCACTCTCACCCTCGGTTTTGAAGCCCAGATGTCGTGTAATACATAGTACACCTAAATGTTGTTCGTGCCCTACTGTCGTTGCGACCAAGTGTCGGTGCCCAAATGTTGGCACCCTATAGTATGTGTACCCAGTATAAGCCATGTCTGCACAAAATTTTCAATTTTATTATTTAAATGCTGGAAAGATTGTTTAGTTTTTAATTTTACGTAGTTCAACATTCGTTTTGAATAATCAACAAACAGCAACGTACAAAAAAAGAAAAACAGCCGAACAAATAAATTCTATAAATGTTGCTTAGAAAAAGAAAGAAAACATAATCGAGAAGCAAAGAACGAGGATAGATAAGATCGATTTTTATCTCCAACGGGATTGATAGCTTTTGGTGCAGATGTCTGATTTTGGACAAAGAGTTTCGAGTCATGAGATCTCACTCATGCGAAAGTTTTTCTACTCATTTAAAAAGTCATGCTTATTCGAAGATAATGTACTCAACTCAAGATTTTATAAAAATGTTATTTTGAATTTTTTCCCTGACACTCATAAACCAAAAGAAGTGAAAATTGTAACGAGAAAACGCATAGCGTTTTGTTTTTTTTCTAAATTTTTAAAAGTTAAATTTATTTTAAAAATTCTGATTCGAAGACAAACATCTTTCACACATTGAAATCGTTACGACAAAATTACTCTCAACATTGAGCTAATTATCCGCTAATTTCGGAGGAAATAAAAATTTTCATGCGTGTTGTTTGACATATTCAAATTGTCTTTTATGTTTTATATGTAAATAAATTATTACTAGATATTTCTGATGGAGTCTAATCTCTGAGACAGATTCATTGCCACTTTAGTATTCAATGGGTGGTATCGAAAAAGAAATTCGAAACAAACAAAACATTTTTATAAAGTCTTGAAAAGATAGTTGACTACATTATCTCAGAACTTTTTCAGTATAACTTTTCAAATGAGTAAAAAAATTTCCGCATGAGTAAGATCTCATGAATTCGAAATTCTTTATTCAAAATCAGATATCTGTACCAAAAACTTTCAATCCCATTGGAGATGAAAATCGATCTTATCTATCTTCATCCTTTTGCCGTAACTTTGAAAGATTAAGCGAGAAAACGTTCACGATCATACACTTAGAACAATCAAAAAAAAAAGCGAATCATATTACCGTCAAGTTATTTTTTCTGAAAATAAAATAAAAAATAACAAATATCTCATGAAAAGTATGATGGTACAAAAACCAATATACTAGGAAATAATGACAAAATATGACTCCATATATTAGAAATCATTCTCCAATAAGGGTAATAACCCAAAACATTGGACTGAAGAATCTCATTAAGATAATATTACTACTACTGAGCAGTATGACTTTGTAGGTGTATTTGAGGTAGTTTATAATTGATGAATGACGATAGTTGAATTAACAACACAGTTGAAAAAGTATAGAAATAACATGAAAAAGATGTGTAGTACCAAAAAAATAAAATAGCACACGTGTGATTAATCACAATAAACATAAATTAGATATTGAAAAAAGAAAATAGAAAAAAAAAGAATTACGTTAAGCGCTCGTCTGTTAGATAGACAGCAACTCGGTATGTCTTATCACCAATTTTCTTGTGTATAAGTTTTGTTTTTGATTCAGAATTTTCGTGAGATAATTAAATAGGAAGAAAGAAAAAATGTAAACACTGATGAACAAGAGGAAAATTGAAAAAATATTAAAAAAAGAAAAGCCAAAAGACAGCAGAACGTGCATCATGTATTACATTATCATTATTTACAAAATGGAAAGATACATAGCAGCAATAACAAACAAAATGAATAATACAAAGAGAAAACATAATGACCGGTATAAAATCATAATGTGTCTATATTATGTGAAAAATATCAATTAAAAAATAATATTTTGGAGGTAAACACTTGTTTACCTAATGGAAGCCGCTAGATAAAAAAGAAACGTCTAATTGAGAAAAGTAATATATTAATCCGGAAATAGAGACCACAAGATCAACAACCGTAAAATATATATACAAAATAGAAAATAGTTCGCAACTTTCAAGTGAGAAAAGAAATGTTTAACAAAGAACAATAATACTTTATAAGACATATTCAAAACAAATAATACTCTGATGTAAACTTATTTGGGACGGGCAGGCAATGTTGATGATTTTTGTTTGGATGACTGACCAGACTGATTAAATAGATTTGAAGCTGAGGAACTGATACTTGCATTAGGTGAACGAAATGATGTTGAACTTGTCCTTAAAAAAAATAAATTAAAATATTGTATAGGATAAAATTTTCAAAATATTTGTACAGTAGTCGCAACAAGCACAACAAAAATAAAAGCAACGTAGAAGCAGATAAGGCGTCATGAACAATGGGTAAATCAATATAATTGTCAAAAATATATAATTTAACAGTTATATGAATAAAGTACAGGAACGAGAACAGAGGGATCTAATATGAAGGGTATAATATACTACTGCTAAATCTTCCTATCATGAGCTGTTAGTTTATTGCACAATTATATCTGACGAGATCCTATTGTTGTATGGCATCGTTACTATACCGTTGTTCGGTCAAATTTTAGCGGACACTGACTCCACTTACAATCACAGAATATACATGAACAAAAACATTCAGATTTGTAGGTAACTTCTCAGTTTTTTGTAAACAAAAGACAGTAAATCAGTGATACCTGAGGCGATGAGAACCGTAGATAACTGCAGGAAAGAAAAAGTACTCTCTAATATCTGAGAATATCTATCTTTTCTCCTTGTTGAATTGTCTTTTAGACCATTGAAAGACAAAAAAATATTAATTTTCTTACTGCTGCAAACAGAAAAAATTGACAGTTCCTTTTTTTTAAAAACCGAACATTCGGTACGTAGCCGACGGTTATGATTGTATTTTTCTCATAGAATTGATAATATAAAAAGGTAATAAAACTATAACTCTATTCGTACAAGTATCAAACCTTAAATTTGCTATCGTGTTCATTTTTTCAATAAAATTCATTTTCTTGAAGATAAAAAAATAGAAAAAATAAAGTTGATAATAACATTACAGTCAAATTAATGAACATTTTTTTTCTTTAGATTTAATCGTCAAATAGTCTTGCAAAAATATTTTCTAGAGAGATGAAGAAGCAGTTAAATCAAATAAAAATTGTCAAAATAAGCGAACAAAATGAAATTTTAGCAGCTCATTTTTCATCTTTGTAGCTGCAGCAAAAGTTCAGCAATTAACACATGCTAATTGACAGTAACATTTGACATAAAGGGATTCGAACATTCAAACATCATCGTTTTCACTGAGCAAACGCTCATTGATTCACGATGTTTTTTCAAATTGAACAGCAAGAAGAAAAGAAATTTTCTGCTATAGATTTGAATCATCTTATACACGCTTAAATTATTTTTATTATCAAACGTCACGCACACAATAGAAACTCAAAACCGGTATGTGTAAATCACATTGGAATCACTAAAAATGACATAATCAACTAAATATTTTTTTTTAAATACAAGAGAAAACTCTTATTTTAGTTTATTCTTAAAGCATTATTTTCAAATTACCGACTATCTATTTTATTTTTAAACGAGTGTCGCTTGCATGTAGGGTAATTCCCACCGTCTCCTCCTAAACATAGTCTCTTTTTCTCTTTCGTCTACATATGCACATAGAAATTAATTGAGAAAAAAAACATAAACGATAAAATACCTTGAAGAACCTGATTGATCATGTGAAGAGATTCCACGACGAGGTATTTTTCTACTTAATTTTGTTATCCATAATTTTTGTTCACCTTCAGTTGAA
The DNA here is from genome assembly GCA_905250885.1 of Didymodactylos carnosus. NCBI lineage: Eukaryota > Metazoa > Rotifera > Eurotatoria > Philodinida > Philodinidae > Didymodactylos > Didymodactylos carnosus. The sequence continues at coordinate 9,846 of CAJNOQ010003997.1, forward strand.
CACATAACTAAAAGTTCTTTTACGGATAATTTGTCATTCACTAGAATAAATAAATTTTTTTAATATTTTTGAATTAAAATAAAAAGAGAAGATAATTGTATTACCTCGACAAGGTTGAATAAATTCTTCTTTATCATCATAATGTTGTTTATGACAACGAACGTGACATCTTGTACATTCTAGACAAGGTGGTGGACTAATTAAATGATAACATGGACGATTACATGTTTCACAGTTCGTCGGCATACGATAGGCAACAACAACAAAATTATGTCCTTTATATTCAATATTTTCACCACTTCCACCGCGAATCTGATCCTGTTTGAAAATAAAAAGATAAAAGAATTTAATATATATTTAACAAAAAAGATAAAACGAACTTGTGCCGGTGCATTCAAGCTTGATGTAGTCATCGAATTAACAACTGTCTGTCCTTCACTATCATAAAGTACTTGAAATATCTTTGGAATAAGAGTTGCATCAACGCGAATAACATCACCTGAAAAAAATATACATAAAAATTTTCTTCTATTACTAAAGTGAACAGTCAATAGGATATGCCTCAGAAAGGGTGAAATTCAAAGGACATTTTACATAGGTAAACCGTATAAAACTCCGGCTATATGCACAAACTTTTACGAATTCTCTAATCAACGAAAAAAAGTCATTTGTTTTCGATTAATGCTTATTAAAGTAAGTGAGTATTGTTGATTAAAGAGTTCGTAAAAGTTTGTACATATAAAATTTTATTCGATCTATCTATCTGAAATATCTTGAAGTTTATATTTGAATTTTGTCTTTTCTTAGATAATTCGTGAATATGAAGTAGTAATTACCTTGTGTAACAGCGCGTACATGATACAATTTTCTAAAAACATATTTGAAAAATATACATAATAATAATCTTTGTATCACTGAGAAATATCAGTACTCACTCCATATCAATTGAAAGTGCAGCTTGTTGATCTCTTTCGGAATTATACAATAACAATTTATTTTTGGCAATAACAGCAAATTGGCGTTTCCAACCTCCACGACGAATATTTCTTGTTGGTATTTGTACCCAACTTTCCAATCGATCTAAAGTGAATAGACGAATGCTATGTAAACTACTGACAAGGGTGAGATGCTGTCTTAGATACGAACCTTTTGTTTCATCTTCTAATTCTTCACTTGTCAATGACACATTATCAATACTTCCACGTAATTCTAATTGTTTTCTTAATTTTTCAACATCATCACGTCTTAACTCTAATTCACGTTTCAATTTTGTTATATCATCATTCAATTGAGATATTTCTTCTTCTTTTTCATTTTGTAATTTTTTATATTTGTAACGTTCCTACAAATTTGAAAACAAAAAAATATATAACTTCTATTTTTAAAATAAAACAACACTTACTGCTTGCATTTCTTGTTCAAGACGCCTAGCATGATTTCGCTCATTGTGATCACGATCTTGTCGACGACCAGCTTTCGGATTTGATAAAAATGGATTTTTCTGCAGGGGATTCGTGACAATTTCTTGTAATTTTTTTACAGCCTAAAACAAAGTAACATTCGATTTTACAAAGTAAGTCAGAAGAACAGAAAAAAACGAAAAGTTATTGTTAACAAAAAATCTATCATAGTAAAACTCAGCCTAGCAAAGTACGCCGAATGCATAATTTTCTCTTATTAAATAAAACAAATTAAAATAACGGGAATCTCTATATTGTATTCTGAAAGTTGAAATTTCATAAATAAAAAGAAAGATGCACAGTAAAATGAACGGAAATATTTCTGATACCATTGTGCAATAAAAAATATGGATTGTATTACAAAATTTTGTATCTGTTCTGCTCTTAGTATCAACTATGAGAACAAAACGATGTTTTCAAAACATATGCTGATAGATAAAAGCTAAGTATACACCTACAGCTTCCGTTTTTGTCTTTTCATCTTGAACTTTTTTCTTCCATTCTGTTACTTGATGTTCTAAATCGTGCATTTCTACAAGAAAAAAAAACAAACATTAAAAAGTTTAGTTGATTAAGACTAAAATATGAACATACGATCAAGAGCATTTTTAAACTTTGAATTTAGATTGTCTCGATCTTTAATGCATTGATCTAGTTCATGTTGTCCTTTATTGTACATGTCACGAAACTAAAATAACTAGATATCATTAGAAAACATACAAAAACATCAAATAATTTACCGTATTAATTTCTGAATCAAGTACACCTAATCTGGCGTTGAAATCTTTATGAAGTGCTTCCACTTCAATAATCATGATATTTTTCTCTTTTTCAAATTCAGCACATTGTTCTTGAAGTAAGTTTAGATTTAAACTTTCAGTTTTCAACTTAACATTTGTTAATTCGAGTTGTTTTAATAAATTATCTCTAGAAATAAGAAATTATCGCATATGAATAAAATAATTCTATTTCTTCTTCCGTGTAACATATAAAAATTTGCTTACCTCTCTTCTTCAATATGTTTCTTTTCATGATAAATATGATTATATTTATCGTTTATTTCATTGATTTCATCTTTTAATTCGTTCATTTGCGTACGATATAATACGGCAAATTTACTTTCGACTAAAATAAGTAAGAATTAGTTCTATGCCTCTTTAACATTAGTAGATATATCTACCTTCAAATTGTTCTTCGTAATCAAGTAGTTTATTTTTCATCAGGTCATATTCATCACACGTTCGTTTTTGTTCCGCTAATAACCATTCATTTTCTTTTCTCATTTGTATTATTTCGGACTGATATTGTTTCTCCTTATTACCAGATAATTGTAAATTTTGTTGCATTTGTTTCAAGTCTTTATCATATTGTTGTCGTCGTTGTTGATCGGTTTGATTTTGGTCATACAATTGATCGTATGAGTTTTTTGATATTTGATAATCATTTGTTAATTGAGTATAATTTTGAAATATTTGTTTATAATCAATTTCTAACATACGTAAATTTTTCTGAGTTTGAATTAAATCTTCGGTTATATTCTTGACAGATAAACGTTCAAATTCTAATTTCTTTTCGAGTTCTACAGAAAATAAAGGATTAGTTAAAATATATCTTAATTAACATCTGAATGTATTTACCTTTAATTGTTTCATGACTACCGTCATCAGTATGTGTTACAGCACGTTTTAATTTTTCTACAATTAACTGTTCTTGAAGTTTTTTATGAGCTGTTTCTTCTTGGACTAGTTTAGTTCTCATTGTCTCCATTTCAAATTGTAAATTAAATTTTTCCTTTAAATAAAAATGACGTCAAGTTTAATGAGTAATATGACAACAAACATATACAATAAACAAATACATACTCGTTCAACTATAGCTGTTGTTTGTCGAAGTTCATCTATTTGTGTCATATGTGATGAATCTTTTTCTTTATATTTTCCAATTTCAATTGTCATTGTATTACATTTTTCTAAAACAATAAATTTAAAAATTTCTTTCAACTCATTTCTATTTAGTATTATACTAACCTTCGAGCTCATGTATCTTATCAAGTACCATATATTTTGCATTTTTTTCTTGCTCAATTATAGTTTGTTGAGCTATGGTATCTTTTTCAAGTTTTAATTTAATTGCAATTAATTCTTGATATTTATCATGTAGATCCGTTTGTGTACGTTCAATTTGTGAATAACTTTTTTGTAAGTCTTGATTTTGTTTTTTCAAACGAATACCGATATCAATTTCCGTTCGTAATTTTTCATTAGATTCGTTTAGCTTTAAAAAAACAATAATACAATTTCATTACAGTACAAAACGTCTTCATTCATTATTCTAGTCTTTTATTCCGAAAGAAACACGTTTCTCTAACGAGGGAAGGTCCCCAAGTGTTACTCTCATTTTTCAATGGGACATATCCTAATCTGTAGAGCTCTACGAGCTGATTACGATGGCATGAAGCATTTTCCTCCATGGCTCTTGAAAACCCGGTTTTCACTTTGCAGTTGGTCACTTTGCAGTTCACTTTTGCGGTTGTTCAACTTTGCAAAGAAAGGTCGTGTAGAGCTGGAACATGTCTCATTTTAATCAGAAATGTGCGCGCTACAATGATGCCTCGTTAAGAAAGGTTTTAGTTATCTTTTAGAGTTACTGAAAAACTGGTTCTCCAGAAAACCGGGTTTTCAGGAGTCATGGAAGAAAATGCTTTATGCCATTGTAATCAGCTCGTCGAGCTCTACAAATTAGGTTATGTCCTATTGAAAAACGAGTGTGGCGCTTGGGGACCTCCCCTGGTAAGAAGCCAAAACTTATCTTATCAAGCATATATAAACATCTATTAGACAAGCAGATTAATTAAAACTAGAAGAAATTGTTTGTTCATGTTTACCTGTCTCTCTAGATTCGTGATTCTTTCCGTCCATTCACGATTTGTATTCACCATTTGATTTTTTCCATAACGTTCATTTTCAAGTAAACGTTGTAATTCATCTAACCTAATTTCGAATGAGCGACGATTTTCAATTTCCATTTCATATTTTCGTTGAGCCTAAAAACGTTTGCGAAAATTAAACGATTTTTATTTTAAATGATAGTTACACACTCACTTCTTTATTTTCTGTTTGAAGTACAACATTTTTTCTTTCCAATTCATATATCTTTGTGTTTAGTACTTTTTCATCTTGACATTTAGCATTCATATCATCATGCACACGTCTAAAAGAGCATAACATTAAAACAAATGTCCCATTATACTGAGTATTCTTAAATTTTCATTATTACCTTAGTCTAGTCTCTAGTTCAATTCTGATACGTTCGCTTTCCTGAAGCTTCTGTTCAAATTCTGCACTATTGTAATCAAGCTGAAACAACCAAATAGACTTTATGTCTTTCATAGAATATTTAATAAAACTTACTTTTGTATTTCGTCTCTCTATGAATGGCCTTAAGTAGAAAAAATTAATGTGTTATATGCACTGAAAAAATGACTCTATCTTACTGTTGGTCATTTGAGAATGAAAAGCCAACAAATGGCAACTGATTTCCAGCAAAAATTTTAGAAACAGAAAATGATTCTTCGGTGGGTGCATCATTTTTATCTATTTCATCAAAATTACTCGTATCTTCTTCATTCGTCAACGGAGGTACAATTGGAACAGAAGCTGGAAGAAGTATAACATATTATATTTATGGAAAACAAATTCTCCGTTTTACCTGTTTTTATTGTTTCCCATGTCCATTCGGCTTCAGTAAAAAACATATGTGCTTTTATTTCCGCAACACCATTTTTCCCCAAACGAGTTGATCTTTAAAAAAATAGGTCTCTATCTGTATCTATTCAGATAAATATTTGACAAATTTTACCTGTCCGTTAGAAACGCACAAATAAGACTTTTTGCTTCACCTGATAGGTCAGCTTCTTCGGGAAATAATAGATTTTCACGATGATTCATTATTTTATGATATGTGCCAACTAAAGACTCGGCATAAAATGGTGTTTCACCTAAAAACCATTCAAGATCTTTAAAAGTAGAAAAGTGATGAGAGACGCTGATCTTTACTTACCAACAAGCATTTCATATAAAAATACTCCAACAGACCACCAATCGACCTCGCGACCATACACCCCCGTTGTACTCTGCGATTTTAATATTTCTGGAGAAATATAATCTACATATGAAAAACAATTACATGTCTACAGTTAATATTTAAATCAAGGCAGTTTGTAGTTTCTGGAGACACGTGGTGAATACATACCAGGTGTTCCAACAGCAGTATCGGATCTTACCAATCCATCCTTTTAAAGAAAAAAAATGAATAAGTTCTTTAGAATATGTCTAACTATCTTTTTATCTTACTTTATCCATTTTAACACATGTACCAAAATCAGCCAATTTTAAATGTCCACGACAGTCAAGTAACATATTGTCTGGTTTAACATCTCTAAAATAAACAATAAAAGGCCTCATACTGGTTTCTCCGATTAATTTTCATCGAAGTACCTGTGAATATAGCCTAATGAATGTATAGCGTCAAGTGCCAATACAACTTCGGCACAATAAAATCTTGCTGAATTTTCATTAATATCATGTCGTGTTAACAACGTAATGAGATCTCCACCAGGCATAAAATCCATAATCATATAAAGATTCTTAGCATCTTGAAATGCAAAATACAACCGTACGATCCAATCACTGTTTGAAAACGCCATTATGTTTCGTTCTTCCCAGAAAAAGGCACTATCTGAACGCTTAAGCTAAAAAAACAAACATACAAGAAAACAGTTAGTTATACTCACTATTTTTTGTGTGAGAAAAAGAACAAAATGAGAGCAAAAAAACGTTCAACTATTCAACAAACAAAATGAATCAGATAAAAGAGATGAAAAATTTCTTTATTTGTCGATTAGATTTACTAAACCAAAGATAAGTAAGAAGATAAATAAAGTACATACCATTTCGAATTTACTCAATGTTTTCATTGCATAAACTTGTCCAGATGTTTTTTTCCGCACCTTTAAAACAGAACACAAAAGTTTATGCATTCAGCAGATAGAATTCGCTGTTATTTTTCAACTTACAAGATGCACTTCTCCAAAGGCTCCTCGTCCAATAACTTTGAGCATAGAAAAATCATCTAAATTCACTCGTTTCTCTTTTATATCTGATGCACATGCTTTATCTAAAATTATACTATGCAATATTATAATAAGCAATTACAAAACGAGTTACGACACTTACACTTTGTATAAAAACTTTCAAAATTTTTTGTCTTCTTTAATCCTTCTGAATCATAGATTAATGCTGTTATGGAATCCTAATTAAAGAAGAATAGGTAAGATTTCAAAGTTTCAATAACTACATTTAAAACATACAAATAAACTGTCAACAGAAATATTCGATCTTGGATCGGCAACTCTATCTTCAAGATATCGGGTACGTTGTTGATCATTCGGTGTTCCCGTGTAAGCCATCATGACCATGTTCTCCTTTTATCGTATAAAAATTAGAAATAGATTATACATGTCCAATAATCTCTTTAATATAAACGTCTCATTTTACATTCGATAGATTCCTCAGTCATCTAAATGCAGAAGAAATCAATAAATTAGACGATGACGTTGTATCCGTGATTACCAAATTGATATAAGTTGTTAAAATTGAATTTATTTTTATTAGTATACGAAGAGTTAAAAATTTAAAGGATTATCAACATCTGAAAAGGAAAAAAGTACGCTTCCTGATAAATGGTTCCAAAAAACGAGAAATTCTTATCACAGAATGTTGTTCATACGGGAATAATCTTTTGCAGTGGCGCGAGATTCAGTTCTAAAACTAGAAATTGTTTTGCTGACAAAAAATGTGTCTCTCCGTTCAACATCTGCAAGGGTGATGTTAACATCTCATAAGTTTTATCGCCCACGATCTTTCATTTCATTTATTTAACAGAAGCCATTTCACTACACAGAGGTCAGATGCAAATAGCGTATGAAAATGCCTGATGCTTGTTTCGAGGTATTAAAAAATAAATATATATCCAATAGATTGACAACTCTGAAACGAAAAAATGACATAATCACTAATGGCTTCTTTTTTCCTTGAGATGCAGAGCAGAAAAATCAAACGCGCGAAAATCCCTTAATTAATCATCTTTCATCGTTCAGTTACACAATAAAATTTTACCAAAAAAGACTCGTTTCCTTTTCCTTGAGGAGAAATAATCTTCACTTTCTATAAAAATAATTATACGTTCTTCGTACTAAATAGCCGTAAAAATTATGAGAGAGCGGCAGCAATACGTACGGCGATGCATACATTCCTAAACGTTAAGGACTTTCCAATTCTCAGAGTAAATGAAGAAAAGATTCTTGACATACTGATTATTATTAGTATCGTGCTTGATAATGACCTTCGCATAGAACACTTTAAAAAAGACAAATAAAATTCTGTTAACTGAGTAAATAAATAGATTCTTTAAAACAATGAACGAAACCATAGATCAAGTGGCCTTGATAGTTTTATTAATCAATGATCAAATAAACAAATAAAAATAGAAAAAAAAACCAAATAAATAATATTTATATGCTTAATGTGAGTAAACGATACGCAGTAGATCCAAATGAATGGAAGATGAATCGGGCGAATGAAGGTAAAGAACAAAGTCACTATATGTGTCGGTTTTAAAAAAGATATAAATCAAAAATTTATGCATACTTCAACAGCATATAGAGAGAGATATTACGCTCTAGTGTTTCTGCGAATGACTTTAAGACTTTAAAACAGTGCCATCTATAGTTGATTACAGCACGTTTTTCATAATTACTTTTCCGATGCATATCATTAGATTTCAATATCCGTTCTGAGCGATATTGATACTAAAGCTCTTATTAGAAAGAAAATCTGTATTTTGTATTATGCACTAGAAATCTTAGTTATATTATCACCGGAAAAAAAATAAAGTTCGTTTTGAGTTGCTGAAAAGTAGTTTTTCGTATTCAGCACACTCGATAACCAAGAAGATTTTCTATTTTCTGGTACTTCCAAAAGTTTAGGAAAAATTTTGAAACTAATATTATTTTCCCATGGAAATTGTTTTGCGCCATTTTGGTTCAATATTTTTCTTAAACTTTCGGAAGTACCTCTAGCTAAAAATAGAAAATCTTTTGGGTTATCGAGTGTGGTGAATACGAAAAATATGGGGGGGGGGGGGGGGGGTGGGGGGGGTGTTAAAAAAAATTTTTGGGGGTTTTTTAGACATTTTTGGGTTTGCGC
>CAJNOQ010003998.1:0-18566 GCA_905250885.1 Didymodactylos carnosus
GCCTTCCGGATTTTCTAAAAATCCTCAGTTTGACAAAAAACTAAGACCTAATTCAAAAATCGACGCCGGTCAGTCGATGTAGTTTCTTTTCCTCTTTTATACAAAAAAAGAATGAACTCTCTACGACAAACTGCTATTAAAAATCTTGGGACGCCGTTCAGGTGTAACTCTTATTTAGTGAAAACGCTGTATGAAATACTCGATTTTAGCACCTCTAGGGAAATGCCTGTAACTTTTTGATGCAAGGTCATACAGAGTTGTGCGAGGTCTTATTTTGATCAGAAATGTTTGCTCTACAAAGCTGTGTTTTCAGAAAAATTTTAATTGCGCAAGTATCCAGGAAAAAGCCATTATTTGAAGACCCGTTTTTTCGAGGCTCTTAGAAAACTTGCTCAAAATCCCCGAAAAACCACTTTTGTAAAGAAAAGCAATACAGATTCTGGAAGTAGACACTTCAGGCTATCTTTCCATGTGCGTATCTCAAAACCGATTTTTTGACCGAAAATCACCATTTCTGAGGAGGGGGAGGCCCTTAAGAAAAAAGTAAGTAATATCATCCGATCTGAAATCTGGCTTATTGAACGATTCGGTATTCAACATTTGGTCAACTGCGGCCGAGACAAATTATCTGCTGAAACATTAGTCTCACCTGGAAAATGGTGAAATAATAAGCTAATTGAAGGAGTTTTTATCAAGTAGTACGGCATTGATAGCAATGACTGGCTGAACAATTTCGCACAATAGTTTTGGTATTCAAGTTTAGAAAACTTTAGATTTACACAAGGACCTAACAGGATCTCATTCATTTATTTCTTAGTGATTCTAGTGATCGAGATAGTAGATGTCGGGATGCCCTTGATAGTATAAGACAAGGGTACATAGGAATCCCATTTCATAATGAGTTCGATGAGGTGCTCTTCCGAAATATTATATTGTGAAATAAGTAGAATCTGTCCGGGTAATATGAACACCAAGGAACGATAGAATATTGTTTGATTCAATTTTCGATTAAGTGAATTCGATGTTGGAACGAAACCATTCAATAGCGCGACAAAATATCAATAGAATAATTCGAGTCTACTAGAGTAAATCGTATCATCAACATATCTTCTCTAAAACTTCATTCTACTTTTGTATAGCTCATCATATAAGGGTTCCTCAAGGTCATAAAAATGTCAATAGTAACACTTGCCATAGGTCCATCTATACCGACACCATCAATCTCTTCATATAATTGATCATTAAACACAAAATGTGTGTAGCTGACATTAAAAGAGTACGGACATCATTCTTATCTATACATTTCAGCATCATTTATGATGCCAAGCTTCGTCAACGGACATTTGAGCGACCGACACTTGAGTGATCTCGACATCCGAGCGACCGACATTTGAGCGCCAACATTTGAGCGACCGACACTTGAGCGGTCCCCATATTTGAGCGACTGACATTTCAGCGACCCCAACATTTGAGCGAACGACATTATCGCGAACAGGACCCCGACTCTTCCACGAATTTTTCGTAGCACACATTTGTGTATTTTTCGCAGTGTTTCGTGGGAGGTGGAGGTGTGGGTAGTATGAGAATGAGTTCAAAAAGTAGTTTCACACAAACCATGTAATCATCGTGCGAAACTGTATATCTGTAACTGTATCACATAGTGCCCATTCATCGCATACCTTCACTTAGATATCATGTCGATGGCTCAAGTGTCGGTGTCGTTCAAAGGTCGGTTGCTCAAATATCGAGGTCGCTGGGATGTCGAGATCGCTCAAGTGTCAGCGCTCAAATGTCGGTAGCTCAAACGTCGGTTAATCGCCAAGCTTCCATAGTTGTAATGCATTGTCAACAGTTATTTAATGATATTAAAACATTGGAACAAAAAAATCAGTGAATTCAAGACAAGAAGCACCAAAATGTAGTCAACAAGAAAAACCTTTGATTAGTGATGATTTAATTACTGGTAGCAGAAAAATTACGTTGAATCGCTATAATTATAACATACCTACTGAAAGGACACCACTTGAAATATCAAGGAAAAAAGATGATATAGAGGACGATCTTAGCCCTGCGGAACCGATCAACTTGAGCTTGGAGCAGGGTTAAGTTTTTGAAAAATAAATCAAGCAGTTCAGTACAAAAAACAAACATTTATAAGAGAAAAATCGAAAAAAACGAGAAGAAAATACTGAATGTGCGTAGTTGTGTGTGTGTGTGAGAAGCGTATCGATGTTAGTCGCATGTTTAAGTTAAAAAAATATTGAACTAAATGAAGAAGCAAAAATAAAACCATCGTCGACGATATATGGGCGATATTAACAGCTGAGTTTTATATAACAAATACATTGTCAATTAAGCCAAATCAAGTGGATTTCACACATCTGTTAGCCACTTGGAGCCGTTACACAAGTTTTACCAGAAGTGCTGCAAACTAAACCATCACAACAATCACTGTCATCATCACATCGAGAATTACGTGGTACACAACAAATCTTTGGATCTTGATTCGTTGCACAAACATTTGGCGTACAACACTGGCCAGCTACACTGCATGCAGCTCCATTGATAAGACACGAACCACTACCACCTGATACTAAAACGAAGAACGAAATGTACAGAAAGATGTGTGATATTAATTTTTTTGAGAACTGCAAAAAACGTTGCACAGCTCTTTTCTAGAGACCATTGGCATGAAGTAAGTATAACTAACTTTAAAACTGCTCTTTTTGTAAGTGTTCATTATGAAATCGTCTTGTAAGAGCATCTGAGATACAGTGTCATGACCTCAACGTCCGTATTTGGAGTAGCAAACTACTATTCTGTTTCAAAACAGAATGCAGTCGGATATTTTTTTAATAACTTTTGAACCAACCGAGGTAGTGAGTTGCGGTTTTCAGTTTTATAAACTAGATACTGAGCAGAGATATCTATGAAAAAACAGAGCCGCTCAATAAGATTTACCATGGTAAGCGTTTCGAAGCAAAATGCGTGGGTGTCCCTCCCTTCAATCTAGAGACAAAAAATAAACATTGACACAATGATCAGCATAGTTAATTACCTATGTTTCAGGTATTTTTTAGATTTCCAGGCTTGTCAGCTCGGGGATAGAAAGGTCCTCGAAAAATGCCTGTAGCTCCCGAACCATGAGAGATGGTTGGGACTTGTGACAGTGGATAGAACTAAATTTTTTCTATATGTCAGACAGTTTTTGAGTGTAGGTTACTATGTAAGTTTTAAGAATAGCAAGGTCGGACATTTTGCGTCGAAAGGCTTACCATGGTAAACCTTACTGAGCGACTCTGTTTTCCCATAGATATATGTGCCCAGCGTCTAGTTTATAAAACTGAAAACCACAACTCACCAGCTCGCTTCGTTCAAAAGTTGTTAAAAAAATATCCGACTGCATTCTATTTTGAAACAGATAGTAGTTTGCTACTCCAACTTTTAACCACACTACTGTCACCCAATGTACGAAAAAAGCAAATATTAGACTAGCATGAGTTCAAAAACATGTTAGAAACATGCTTGAAAAACTAAAACTATATATACCCTTAATCATTAAAAAATAGCTGCTCCATCTCTCTCATAAAAATGTGTTCAATGACCGTTGTAGATTGAATAATAAACCGCGAGAAACAGAAAACTACTAACCTGTTGTGGTTGCTCCTGCTCCTGCTGATCCGTTTGGACGTGACGCTGTTGTCGTAGTAGTAACTGTCGTAATTGCGGCACCTAAAAGTGGTACAAACATTCGATTTTTAGAACTAGCATCAAAGAAGAAGAGGCACTTTCATTTGATGTTAAAAATGAACAATATCTGTCAAAAGATACATTGCTGCTTTAGTTATTACTCTACTTGATGAAGGATAACGTTTGTCTAACAAGATACTCCGTTTAAGAAAGAAATTTAGATAACAGAAAGGATAATACATATATCTTTAAAATCTGCTCAATATCAGTTGATCCAAACTAATCTCTTCTAAAGACCCGACTATATATACTTACATGACTGCGCATTAAATTGAAATTTTTCTATTCGATTATTACCATAATCTGCTACATACAAATTCCAATTTCTTAAATCAAATTTAATTCCCAATGGTGAGGAAAGTTGATTTGTTTGATTCCCACTTTCACCTGTACCAACAACGAGTAGTGGCTGTTGTGCGTTCGGTACTAATTTTAGAACTATATTATACACCCCATCTGAGATGTACATCATTTTTGTACTTGTGGTATCAACAAAGATTGAATTTGGACTACGTAATTGATCATTACTTGTAACTGTTGTACCAGACGGTGCACCTAATAACCATTTTTGAATTCTAGCATTGCCTGTATCACAAATGTAGAGTGCACCTTCTTGTTCATCAACAAAAATGCCCTTAGGGGAATGAAGTTGACTTGAGTTGCTGCCCGAAGAACCAGTTTGACCAGCCACAACAATACCTGGAGATACACCTGCTAACCATTTTACTATACGATGATTATTTGTATCTGACACATAGATTGCGGTCAGATTTTGGTCAACGTAGATACTAGACGGATTATTCAATCGATCCAATCCTGATCCTTCTTGGCCACTACTACCAGCAACAATTGTTAATGTACTAGTACTACTACTCAACTTTTGAACACACTGACAGTTCAAATTTGCAAAATAAATATTATCGAATTTATCAACGCAGACACTTTGTACTGTTACATTTGTTTCCAATGTGATGATGGTGTTGTTGTTCAAAAAATATTTTTGTAGACGGTGATTACCATAGTCAGCAACAATTAAATTCTGTTGACTGTCAACTGCAATATCTGTTGGATTAGATAATTGACCTTTGCCTCCACCACTGCCGGCAACTGTAGCTGCATTTGGATACCATACAGCTGACGAACAAAGTGTTGGTGATGTTGTTGTCTGTGAAGGAGAACTTGTTAGTGATGATGCTAGAACCAAGAAATACACACAAATGAGAAGAATTGAATTTTACATCAAATTTTGAGAACATCGACTTATTTACGACTAAACACGGCCGGTGCAGCATATATTGTTATACCGAAACACAAGTCTGTATCAATAACTTTCTATCTTTTACACTAAATCAAACTCACTTGTTTTCCCTTTGGAAACCAACGAGTATAGTTACAAACAGGAAGAGGGGATAGAAAGCCTGATACAGTAAAATGTATGATGTAATAGAACGTATAATGCGATAGAAGATAACGAAAGAAAACAGTGATGCCACTCAGGTAAGATAATGCGTGCTAGAGGATGATACCATACCTTACGTAAGATCAGGTATCTTATGTAACAGATGTCGGCAACAGATAAGATAATTCACTGGTCACTATTTCTGAAAATCTTACAATAGGTCATTAAAATACTGCTTTACTAGCGATGCCATCACTAGTAAAGCAGTATTTTAATGAAAAAAGGTGTATAACTCAAGTTGAGTTATACGCTACTACTTTTTTGACTGATTAATCTAGAAGAGCAGTGCGCTTTTGTTTGATAGCAGAGTTTTTTACCTAGCATTGTTGATGTCGTTGGTTTTGTTACTATTGAAGTTGCACTGACGGTAGAAGCGTTGGCAGTTTTGACAGTGGTTGTTGATGGTTTTGTGGTGGCTAAAGGAAACCGAGATAAAAAATGATCAAGTTCCTTTGTACTAGAATAGAAATCTTTTTATTTAACGAAATTTTCGATGTTCGAAGTGCGTGATCTTAGTCTATTTCAAACTAAAAAACAATAAAAGTGAATGAGAAGCTGTTGCATACTTATTATAAGCTCGGTAACAGTTGTAGAAGGTTTCGTTATTAGCTTTGTTGTTGATGTTATTGTTGGTGTTGTTTCTGGCTTCGCTGCTGGTGTTGTTGTTAGTTTTGTTGTTGGCTTTGTTGTTGGTTTTGTTGTTAGTTTTGTTGTTGGCTTTGTTGTTGGTTTTGTTGTTGGCTTTGTGGTTGGCTTTGTTGTTGGTTTTATTGTTGGCTTTGTTGTTGGTTTTATTGTTGGTTTTGTTGTTGCCATCATGGCTGGAAAAACGAAAAATGAAATAGCAGATAAGAAACATACTGAACCCGTATAAACTGCGCGCTAACTTACTTGGCTGTTTTGTCGTAACCGATGTCATAGTCACAGTAGTAGCGGCATCAATAACTATGCCTAATCTTTTTAAAATAAATAAGTGAAGAGAAAGAAAACAAAGGAATAGTGGTTATATTGAACAAAATATTTAGTGGCAAAACAAGACTCTCCTCCTCCATATACTTACAGAATAATGTACAAAGAAAAAGTTAATATACTCTTGATCGACATCATCCTCGTTGACGTTTGTGTTTTATTTAAAATGTCCTTATCTATCAAAATCGAGAAAAACAGTTAAATGAAATTACATACGAAATGACTGTATGAAATGCTATTTACGTATGAACAAACTATGGCGCAGAAATCAAAAGAAAAAGGAGGGAGATATTTTTCTCCTGTTCTACATTTCATCCTACAAAGTCATCAAATAAAAGCTAAATAAGTAATACACTTACCATTTCTTATGAGACTTGAGCAACACTTTGTTTTTGTGTATATGTAGGTAAGTATAATAAAATACATAATTTTAAGTTATATTACTTCAAAGGATTCTTCGATTATGAATGATTTTTTATATTTTTAATGTGTGACAACAAGAACAGAAAGAAGAGAAGCCTGTGTTAATAGTGGTGTGTATTGTAACTAAACAAGCACACAATAGTTCTTAGTATGTTTGTTTTATTCATAATACAGAATTATATTAAAAATATGCAAAATAACAAACAAACTCATGCATACATGTACAGGGCCTTAACTTTTATTCGATCAAAAATCAAATATTTCAGTGTAATAACTTTAATTAATTAAACGCCCCGTCCACGTAACGCGACACTTCGCTGATTAAACTTTTAACAATTTGTTTGCTATCCAAGAACCGATATGAGCACATTATTAGATGTAGTTTTTCACGCCGATGCGACCTCCTTAGCAAATAAAAATAAAAATTTTAGTGTAATGATTTTAATTTAAACCTTTTGACCTAGAAACTTTTCAAAAAAATTTTAAATTTACACCATTCGATAGAAAATTGAGTTCTCTATAAAATGGCTCATTTTTGAAAATTGCCTGAAAATTCACTGACAAAAAGCGTGTCACGCCGTCACATTTAGTTATTGTCTTGTATAAGCGAGAGAAAGTCTCTGGAAGACATTTTTTTTTAATATTGGATAGCTCGTAAGCTTCTCTAAAATGTTCGCCCTAGACAGTTTCATTTGTCCAAGTAGTTTCGCAGGAAATTAGTGTTTAATTGGATGTACTCGCAATTTAGGGCTTTTTTCTGTACCTCTGTCACGCGCAGAATATTCCTTTCCAAAGCCGTAATACTATCCAAATTTTCTCATTCTTTACCTGAGACAGAGGACAGTAAACAACAGAAAATGGCGGTAGAATCATCCTTCTACCTGTTATATTTTCTATAAAAACTGAAAATTACTATGTCAAAAATGCCACGCCGTTACGTTGGGACAAGCCGTAAAGAGTAATCAAAATAAACACATCCATAGAGGAAAGGAGCGATAAAGGAGTGCACACTTTAATGATTTTAAAATGTGCCTATCGAAAGCATGAACACAAAGTCTTAATAAGTTTTCCATTTTTTGCTTTCCGTTTAATTAATTGCTACAGGATTTTCGATTTACTGTTCTATCTACACAATATATCGGGTGATCCAGATATAATGGGTGTTTTTTGTTTTCTGTTCTTCTCCATATAGTCTCAATCTTTTGGGAATTATTTTATCAAAAGATGCCCCATGAAATTCTCAAGAAAACCATACCTGAACTTTAATTTCGTGACTTCAATCAAGAAAACTACGAAAATTATACGAAAGGAGGAAAAAATGAAAACTTTGTAAAGTGTCGCTAATTCAAATGTCCAGCAAAGCTTTCTTATCAGGATATTTATATATGGTTGGATACAGCTTGTCGAGCTGCATCAGAGTATGTGTAATTTAACCCTCCAAAAGAAATTTGTTAAGGTCATATGATCTTGGAAATTGTTGGTCTTTCGCTAATAGTGAATATTGCTCTTCCCTCTCTGCCAAATACTTCAAGTCTTCCTAGATAAAAGATGAAGCCAATATTTTGATATCCTTATACTCGTTATAATGGCACGGTAAAAGTTATTTATCCACAGTGGGCGACCATGCGGACATTTGTAAAAGCCGCAGTGCGCTTTTTCAGAATTCAAATAGTATCCAATATACTTTGATTTACGGCCTGTTTAATGACGTAAAATTTTTTGTTACAAGTTGCGAATTCTCGGAAAGAAATGGTGAAGTAAAAACTAGCCAGTATTTTAGCGCCCTCTGGGATAAAACCACTTTTTAATCACATTAAACCAATTCGGAAGTATAAAATGTATGTATTCAGACCCAGACGCTTCTAGCTACCTATTAGTAAAAAAATGTTTTATCTAGCCGTTTTAGTTGAGCTGACGGTACTTTCGGAAAGCTAGTTAAAGTGGAATGAGTTTTTCACACTTTCCCAGTCTCCAAAGTATCTGAACATTTGCTGAAATATGCGTCGACATACGCTGCTTCTATGGTGCATGCGGTTTGATTTCGGACTTAGATAAGGGTTTTTGAAAAACCCTAGGCTTTTGAGGTAAAAGCCATTTTTCACAACTCAGAAACGCTTTTATTGAAAACTTATTTCATATTTGAAATCAGCGCATAAAACTGCGTCGAATAACGTATAACGTTTCCATTTTCGGAGTAAAACCTTTTTCGACAAAAAAGTAGGTTTGAGTTTTAAGTCAGCGTTTTTGTTGCTTGGGTTTTTCTAATTTACGGAACATTTCAAACATAGTAAAGTAGTACTGAGCAAAAATAGTCATATTTTCTTCTTATTGGGCAACGGTTTTGCCACAAACGTAAGACTGTCAATGCAGTTGTATAGAATTTCATAATAAAAATTCTTGTTACTTTAATACAGTGATATTTCGACTTTTACAGTCATTTTCAAACAATACATAAAATAAGTACACTGAAATGAAGTAACGCACACTAAGAACGCATGACAGTTTTCTTTCCTTTAACTACTTTCTATTTCAATGAAGGATGGAGTCGATTGTAACTTGAAAGCTCCTGAACGGAAGCAGATAAAAATGTGCGGTTTCCACTGTTAGACATAAAACAGATAACTTTATGCTTCGTAAGCAAAAACAAATTTCGGAAAAGTTTCTAAAGCCGATTTTTCGGAAGATCTTTGGAAAACCAGCTTTTTAGAAAATTAACATTGCATGCGTAGGTAGTCTGGACGTTACTCTACAAAATTATGCAAGTCCCAGCTTTCCAGCTATCGTCGTTTGGACAGGGCTTACTTTCCCCGAGCACGTGTCTGTCTCCTAGTAGACACCTCTGGGAATCTCGAAATGCCACGGAATACAGATAATCGACTACGCCGAGCGTAGTGGCAAAATTTGTTTTTGTGTAGAAATGAAAATAACTTCGTTAGAGGCATTTTTGTGAAAATTGAGTTTTTCGCCTGTTACCAGTAAAAATTAAAATCCTTATATCTCGATCAAATCTCAGGCTGACTCAACGAAATTTTCAAGATCAAGAAATTTGTGGGATATAAAAAGTTTTATTTGGAGGAATATATTTAACGACGACGGCCACCAGATTCTTACCAAAGCCATCTGTTATACAATTATTATAATTTAGCATAATTAATTAGTAGAATTTACAAGGATTATACAATAGTTATTTCGCATAAGGCTCAGATAATATGCGTGGCGGATATGCTGTATTACACCATTCCTTGAACTTTTCCTGGACATCATGTGCATTTGGTTGACAGATTGCATGGATATCAAATAATCCGAATTTTGCCAATTTTCTTAGTTCGTCACATGGTTTATCTCGTGAGTAAATATGATTAAATGAGCAAAATATGATTGTAAATAATTGTTTAATTTTGATAAATGTTGGAGAATGTGCAGATCATAAGTGTTGAACTTCCATGATTATGACGACTGATTGTAGATCTAAATGAACAAATTGCATTTGAACTAAAGCTGGTTGTGATTGGGGATGTATGATGATTTGACTTTCAGTGTCAGTCGTAAACTGTGTTGTTTATTGTGCAGGATCAGTTAGTTCATCTAATGTATCCAGGAGTGTATCACGATGAACATAATAATAATGAAGATAAATTGACGATTGTTGGAACGCTATACATCCACTATTCTCACATAATCCTTTATATTCATTGTTTTCTCTGTATTTATTTGGTTAAATTTTTCAGTTACTTTATACAATTTCTGTAATGGTGTTCTGGGTTTCATACAAGGCTTTTAATGACGACATGATGATGAATGTCATTTTCGATCATAGTGATATAATGATCGAAAATGACAAGAACGTTTATAGTTAGACATCTAAAAATATAAATAAATATACAAAAGGAAGCGTATAAAGGAAATTAATCTTGAGGCTATCATTTTATTAAAACATGAGATGATTCATCTCACAAAAAAAACCATGAACGTATGTTTCGAGTTTCGACATCTACATAAAAGCGATTCCAAGTAGAGTCCTGCTACCATGACTTTTTGGTTACATTTACCAGACCATTATCATCGACAGAATTTTTTTTACCATTACTATCACCATGAATGTTTTACCATTATCATTACCATTATCGTGGTATTGACAATGGAATTCCTATAGTAACAAAATATATTCTTACAGAAGGGAAAGAAAAACAATCATAAACACATGCACAAGGCACAAAATAAAGAATATGTAGGATGATGGACTAGCCTCGAACGTTATATAACGTTTGCCTGTATTATATACATGTAAGTGATATACGATACCATTTATAATAAAGAGATGATATAATTATGAACTGGAATCTGAAAAGTATCCGTTACCACTACCATTACTATTATCATGAATTTAAATTTTTGTTACCATTTACCATCTATTACCAGGAATTAAAATCGTTTTTCTACCGTTACCATTAACATGCTAATGATAATGGTAAGGTAATGGAATTTTCTTGTTACCTTAGGACTCTAATTCTAATCCGAAAAGGCATAAGTATCTGAACCTTATGCAAAACAACCATTGTATAATTCGTGTAAATTGTACTAATTATATGTGTCAAATTATAATAATTGTATAATAGACGGCTTTGATAAGAACATGGTAGCCGTCATCATTAAACATTCTAAAACTACTTACATCCCACAAATTGAAAAGCAAAATTTTTCTTTAGATACTCTTACTCTTTCCTGTCAATTGGAGCTTAGAAACTTTGCTGAGTTCCTATTTTTACACATTTCGAAGACTCAGAAAAACGAAACGTAAGGAATGCAGTAGGCCATGTGGGTTGAGTCCATAAAGCTCTCCAGATGAGACACTACACTATTATTCATTGTCAAATTTCGCTAGTATGCCGGGAAGATCGAATTGTCTAAGAGGAAAAACGAGCAGTGTCAATTAAATTTGGTACAAACATGGGCTTCCATATGACAAACTCGTGTAGCAGTAATTAGAAACGTTACTGTGGTTTTAGTGACAGAACGCTTAGTTCATTCAAATTTACCACATTACAATCATATTAATATTGATCGGTTTCTTCTATCGGCTTATTCACATCGTACTTCATTCATTCCAAATCTTGTTCGTGATGAACAACTGGCATTACAATTATTAAAAAGTCATGATGACATTATAATTCGTCCAGCAGATAAAAATGTTGGTATTGGTGTCTTAGAATCAAAAGTCTATGAATCAAAAGTTTTAGAACAACTAAATGATAGAAAATTTTACGAAAAACTTGACTATAATCCAACACATCAAACATTTCAACGTATTAAATTAGATTTAGAATTACTGTTTAGAAACAAATCAATTACTTTTAACACCTTAAAACATGGGAGAAAGAGATTTCTGACGGATTTATCCATAAGACAGCGTTCATACTCTCGGAAGATCTCTATTCTCGTTCGACTCCGTTCTCATTCGATTCTCCAGTCTCTGGGGCTGCTTTAGTATTAAAGTACATTTTGTTTTGGATTAAAATTCGTTCAAGGTTAGGTTTCATAATGAATAATCCATACACATGCCATCATATTTATCTTTTTCGGTTCTCTTTCTTCAAAAATATGCAACATTCTCTTCACACTCACTCTCATGTACAGTGCAGTTACTGCTTTCAGTATATTCAATAAGATATAAAAAATGCACAACATGTAAGTGGAAAACATTATAGATGTGAAAGAGCCGTCTGAAGAGACCCTTAAGCAAGGTCGAAACGCGTCATGGTAGCTTAAACCATCTACTACTGGTAAATATTCGTTCATTCCCAACTGTTTGTTTCACCTTGCTATTCTTTTTCAAAATGTTTCAATTTCAAAAAACATTAAAAACAAAAAATTTTTTTTCTCAAAGAGAGAGAGAGGGGATACCCTTCAAATTTTTCAGTAAATGGAGTTTTTGCGCTTGATGTAGCAAAACTGAGAGAGACGTAGAATCGAAAAAGGAGAGCACGAAAACAATTTCCGTTATTTGGACAGAAGGCAAAGAGAGTAATATTTTGTATCAGCAAAAAACTTTGATTGTTACAATAAAATGACACCACTGCAATATTCATTTAAAAATGCAGCTTATTTGAGATTACTCTTTTATTTGATGGATAATGTTTTAGATTACAAAATCTTTCACAGTAAGTTAATACTTAACATTGGGAAAATCACTGCGTGCCTTATTAAATTGCTTTTCCATATCATTTGTCCATCCAAATGCGATCTTCGCCTGATTTTTCATATTTGCACCAGCAGCACCACTTGAAAAATGTATAAATTCGCCCCAATTCATTTGACGACTATAACGATTTGTTCCACTGTGCTTTGGAAAATTTTGTGAAAGAAGTCTGAAAAAGTTAACTAACGACTTCGTTCCTCCCCCTAAAAATATAGAAATTCCTTACAACATTATTAGTACAACCTTGACAAAGCTATCATGCAATTTTTGATTGATAATTGCGTTTTTTTGCTGTTTAACCAGGCTTTTCAGCAAAATGTTTTCCCGGTGATCATGCACTACATAGAAAACTACGAAAATGTAAGGACGTTTTTTGCTCAACGAAACTTGATGGTAGACATAAAAGGTTCTATTTGGGTGCTAGAAGATTACAAAGCGAGAGAAAGACTCGTCTTTTTACGGCTCCCTTCCCCGTAACAGCAAATTGAGAATTGTCGGTACTTCGGTACCGGTATCGGTACTGTTTTCGCGCAGTACCGAAAACTTCGGTACCCCGTTAGGTATCGAATCGTTCGGTACCAGGGAAAGTACCGAAAAGTTCGATACTTTTGGTACCGCTAATGCTTCTATCAATATTTGGCAGCTGATACTGAATCGCATCTGCTGTTGTTGTTTTTCTGAGCCCAACTACATGCTATAGTCTCTTATATTTACTTTCTTGTACGCGTGTTCATAATGGTCATATACGGAACAGCTGACACAAATAGAATAGAAATCTGTTTGTCTCTTTCTTTAACGTTGCTGAATAACACGTGTATGCGATGTAAAGTAAATTGATAAAATAACATCTGTATTTCACAATAAAAATGGTTCTATTTCAACAATAAGCTGGAAAAAGAGAGGACTAAAAATATCCTGAAAAAATAGAGGGACGGGAGTCTTCGCGATTTGAGGAAGAAAAAGCTTCTTGTGAGGTCAAAAATAGATTTAGATAATGAAAAATACTTCGCTACTATCGGTACGGTTCCAATGGTTGGTACCGAACGCTCGGTACCGGTAATTATATAACCGCAAATAAGAACTTTTTTCCTCGTGTTTTTAACTAAGTTTTTGACTTTGTTCTGAGCTCTGTCTTTTAGTAAGATTGAAAAAGATACAAAAAATTTATTCCTGTTGTTCTGCTAACTTGGTTGTTTGTTCGGAAACAAATAATGAATTCGACTTCATTCGACACAGAAAGAGTCTTGTGATTTGAATACCTCATTAAACTTTTTATCTTCTGGTACTAAAGTGTTCCATATATTACAACATTTCAAACAAAAACTCTGCCGGCAGAGTACTACATCGTCACAGTTTATGATCATTTTTATATTGACGATATCCTCTCAATAAACATTGTAGAGAGCTGAGAGATGTTTTAAATTAAAGTAAAATCTGTTATCTACATTTCGAATTCTCTCTGTACTCTAGAAAACGTATCCTCTAAAAGTTAAAATCAAAAAATTGACAGTTAGTTTGTGGTTCTTAACTTTTTTGATTATAACTATTTAAAAAGGTCTCAAATATAGAAAGCAGATCTGTCGTTAATTTAATGTCTCAGCTCCCTACAATCTAACCTTGAGAATATATGGTCAAAACAAAATGATAGTAAAACACGACGCTGTTACACTCTGCTATTAGAGTTATGATAACACGCCATACAGTTGCCGATAAGTCCGTTTCCTTACACAGGACAGAGCTGGACGAGTCAAGACTTGTTCGAGTCACAAGTCGAGTCCAGGCATGACTCGGCTTCGAGGCACTTTTCAGAATTTTTTTTTTCGATTTAGAGTTTAATTTAATCACTTTTCTTTTCGGCGAGGCCTATCACGAGAACGAAGTTTTTCAGTAGTAATAATCGCATAATTGCACAAAAACACAGAAAAATTCCACTACGGTTGGCAAAAACAAAGACAGTGAGTCTCAGTCAAGAATTGATAGCGAACCGTTCTACAAATTGTGACATTTGGGCAATGAGAAGACTTCAAGTAACTGTAATGGCGAAGCTGTTAGATATAAAGTAGTGGTAGATAAGGACCTGGCTTCAGGAGAGCATCTTCTGTATGCATGTCGGTTAGTCCTTATACAATTTACCAGTACGCGAAGTGAGAAGGATTCAGAAAAGAACAGTAAACAACAAAAACTGTTCTAGTGCGCAGCGCTTATCTTACCGCGTGTACGAGACAGTAGAGCAAAAAAACGTTTGAATTAAAATGCAGAAAATGGAACCGTATAATACTCGAGTCATTGACTCGGCGTTAGGAGTCGGGTGAGTCGGGTCGAGACATTTTGAAAAAAGTTGGAGTCGAGTCGGAGCGTGGTAAACGCCTTGATTCGACCAGCTCTGACACAAGGACACAGAGCATTTCGGCAAATTTATGTAGAGCGAAAGTGGTGCTATTTGTGTAACGTGCTTAGTTGCCAAGAACAATGTAGTAGCTGATACGGACAAACTTAATTTTCTAACCTTTTGTGTACCATGGTAACAGCCAATCACGAAACCAATATGTATTCGGTTTTGGTACGTTGCTTGTTCCTCCAATAACCGAATTTTTAAATCTTTTTGCATCCGAATGTAAACTTAAACCTTTGTAAACATCGTAGATAAATATTTCTGCCATTTTACTATCGCCCCAGATACCGTTGGGTGGATTGCCAAAACCAGGACTTCCATCGATGTTGAATGCAGCAAATTCAACGATATGAAAGATTTCGTGGGTTGGCATATCTGGATGCTCAATCTGCTGTAATCCCGATCCCATACCAACATCAATGGCATTCCTATTATCGTGACTGGAACTATAGTAGTATGCTGGATGACCACCAATGGCCTTTGCATGATATATTGCATACAATCTACCATCGCTTCCAAAGGAACCATAGTTTCGTTTCACATAACGCCATGCATTTCCAAGAAATTTAGATACCTTTGGAATTGTTGCACGACTAACTTCTTTTTCATAGTAAAGTGCTAAATCGTTGTCGTAATATACTCTCGTCAACAGTTCACGATGTTCGAACCAATGTTCTTTCCATGTTGCGGGTGGTGCGGGTAAGGTTGGTACTGTACCTCCGAAATTGATTTACAACTGTTAAGGTTAAGGGAAAGAAGAACACTCGTCCTGAAGCAGAGAATAAGGGTAGGTATGTTCTTCATATAGACATTCGTTAAAACTTTCTTCGACTCCGCTCACTTATTGAACCGCCAAAATAAGAATGCGTATTTTTAGATTTAACGCGCAATTGCCGTAGGTCTTAGCAGAAACCATGTAAAACTCGTTATTTTTTCGCTTAAATAAGTGAAAAAAGATAAGATCGAAAATTCCACCAAAATCGTCTGAACAAATTAGGCATGCATCAAATCGAGTACGCTCATCACCAGTGGGGCCGAACCGAGCACGAGCTTACTCGGTTCAGGTGCACTCCGGTCTCCAGTGGACTCATTCTCTTTTTCTCGGGCAAGGTAAATCGTTGTTCTTTGAGACAAAAAGTTTGAATCTTTTTCTTTCGACCCTCTTGGTTAAAAGAATATAATTGTTTAATTACTTATAGGCACTAATCAACTGTAATTAGGGTGTTTCATCTTGTTGGAAGCACTATCCAGATTTGAGTCTGACAGAGAATTTGTACACATTCAATTTTATATTAATTCAATATGTACAAGTCGATCTTCAAGATGAAATACTGTGAAAGTTCTTTTTTCTCTTGAAGAGCGGTTTCTAGAGATCTGCTTCTAGCACAAAACAGAAAGAATCCAGAAAATTGAGTTTGCGAATTCTCTGTCAGCCTCAAATATCGATAATACTTCCAACAAGGTGAAAAACCCTAATTACAGGTGATTAGTGTCTATAAGTAATTAAAAAATTATATTTTTTGAACCGTGAGAACAGAAAGAAAAAGATTCAAATTTTTTGTCTCAAATATCAGCGATTTACCTTATCTAAAAGAAAGAAAACGAGCGGTCTCGGTTTAGTGCATGCCTAGAACGAATGTAGATGCTTTAGAGACAAACGTAAAAACTTCGATTTGACAATGGAAAACGATCTACCGTTAAAAGTTTAAAAGATGCGTTCAAGAACCAGCTGAAGGGTCTTTCTCCTCTATAGTAACTGACTGAACATAATACTACAGTGTTAAAACAGTATAGAAGGAATGCAACCTACTATTTTTCCGTTCGTCACAAATACATGTATGTCCATCACCACATTTCCCAGATTTATGACCCTGATCCTGACACCATTTATTGCATCCACAACCATTTGCTGATTGACCATTCGTCATGTCTTCTTCAAAGCAAAAGCAGAGAAACGTAATGTATCAGTGTTAAAAGATTGGTAAGACGAATTTAACCTACCCTGTGAACCGTTGGAACAAAGACACGTATGCCCATCACCGCATTTCCCCCATTTAGAATCGTGATCCCGACACCATTTATTACATCCACAAGCGGCTTCCGTGAGGTCAAGCATAAATAATAATAATGATAGTATAACAACGACAATAATTAATAACATTGATTTGTTCATCGTATTGTTTCGAAAATGATCTACGTTAAGATATAGAGAGCGTTATCAAATTATAAATCTGAGCGGAGACTCTACGGCTTGTCCACGTAACGCGATACTTCGCTGATTAAGTTTTTAAAAAAGCATTTTCCATTGTGGAAGTGATTCAAGCACAGTACCAAACGCAGTTTTTCACGCCGATTACGAATCTCATGTTCTTTTAAAACAAAATTTTGGTTTTTGGCGAAAAAATATTGAGTTTAAGTTTTTAAAAAACTTCAATTTCAATTTTCTGACCTAGAACTTCTGTCTAAAAAATATAGAAAGTACACTAGTTGATAGAGAATTAAATTCTCTACAAAATGGGGTATTTTGCCTTGATAGTGAATTTTTTCGCCGAGCACCAGGCTTTTCAGAGACTTCCAGGCTTCGGGCTATTTTCCAGCTGGGGTTTGAAGTTTGGAGTACCAGTTCCGTAAATCGTGAGTACCTAGGAAGAGCTCTGGTAAAGATAAAAATGAAGTTCTTTTGGCCGTGCTAAGTATCGGGGGCTGCTCTCAAAAAAGAAAGTGTCACAGCGTCACGAAAAATGTGGCAGCGCCACGGTAATAAAATAGCGATTCTGCGATCCACGAGGAGCCTGAAATGAAATTCTTTTTACTAACGTGTCGACCGTTCTCTCCTCGACATAACCGCTCACAAATAAAAATTTTCACCAGTGATTTTTCCAGAAAATTTTCAAAAATCCATCAGATACCAAAGAAAAATGGGCCTTTTTTATCACAGCGTCACGCTCTAAAACTTTGCTGTAAAACTGCTAAACTCAAATCAAATTTTCTCTTCGCTTTACTGGACCTAGAGGGCGTTGAGCTGCGTCGGATGACGCTTGAACGAACTCACTAGCTTTAATAGTTTATCAGATAAGAGCGATTTAGTGTGTCAAAAATGTCACAGCGTCACGTTTGGTCAAGCCATCTAGATAACTTACTTACAATAGATGAACAGCTAATATCCCTTGTACTGTTGTTAAAGTGGAATAAACTGGAAAGTTTTCTTCTCTAGATATGTAGAAATGTATGCGTTTCCACACTAATTGATCGTGCTTTCTGTCCTCTGCTTTCTAAAAATAAATCATTGGGCAAAATTTCTCATAATAATCTCAATGACGACACAATCGATATATGTTCTTTCTTTCTTTACTTTTTATCCTCTACGACGTACTACT
>CAJNOQ010003999.1:0-18563 GCA_905250885.1 Didymodactylos carnosus
CGATTTGTCACATGTGACAAAACAAAAAACAATTAGACAAAAAAAAAAATAAAGAAAATGTCTCTCTCTCTTTGAGCCACCCTCTCTCTCTCTCTCTCTCTCTCTCTCTCTCTCTCTCTCTCTCTCTAATCCGAACGTGGCTGTTGACAATAATTTATTTAATACAAACCTTTTTTCTTCTTTTTTTTTTTTTATGGGAAAAATCATGGATCTATCATCATTTCTTTTTTTCCGAACTGAACAAAGAAAAAAAATATTAATTCCCGTTTTTTTTATCTTCTTCAGGCAGACGTGAAAAATAAATTCACTATCGAAGATGAACGCATGCGTTTAACGATAAGAGAAACGAAAAGAAAAAAAAAAAAAAGATAAATTTATATATTATCACAACTTCGACAACGTTTTCTTTCCGTTTTTCAAGGCGTGTTCAAAATATTTGCAGCTAAAAAATAAAAATGAAAAGTGTCTTTGTTTTTTTTCTTTGTTGTTCTACGATGATGCATCTATTTCACTTGTTGTTAAAAACGAAGAGAGATATAGAAAAATCGATGGATGTCTAATGAACAAACCAATAATAACTATCGATTTACGTTTTCCTTTTTACTTGGAGAGTATTTGCATTGTTAAGATTTGTATTTGATTATTCATATATATATATATATGTATATATTTGTTGGAATAACTCTCTTACGCCAGAGAAACGAAATGATTATCATACAATATTAAACTAAACAACAATATTATTATTACCATGCTCGGTGATGTTTCTGCTGTTCTTAGAGTATTGAAAAATGCACCCGATCATGGTCAAACAATATTATCATTGACACGTGGTGATCCACATAATTTAGGTGGTCCTGGTAGTAGTGGTGATAAAACTGGAACAATTAAAGCAAAATTAAAAGATCTTATTAGTCAAATAAATGGTTCCAGCGATAGTTCATTATTTATATTTTCAAAAACAAATTGGATAAGAAAACGAGCAACGGCATTTATTGAATGGAAGTATCCTTTTTTTTCTTTATATGTTATGTTTTTTTTTATAAAATTTCAAGTCTTCTTCAATAAGTTATAATTGAAATTTGATGACTATAGTAAAAAATTTGTTGAATGTATAATATTTTACCTTCTTTTACTTACTTTCAATTTCACTTCATTAAGAATTTAATTATGTTTTCTTTAACGAGTTGTTCAGTCCATTTGAGTATATGGTATTATTAACTATTATAGCAAATTGTATTGTACTTGCATTAGAAGAACATTTACCAAAAGAAGATAAATCAACGTTAGCCAAATCATTGGTAAGTCTCTAGGAATGAATGAAAATTGATTTGTTGAATATTTATAATAGTTTTTTCTTTTTTCTCTATTTTTACAGGAAAAAACTGAGGTTTATTTTATTGCAATATTTTGTTTTGAAGCAGGATTAAAAATTATCGCATTAGGATTTGTTTTACATCGTGGATCATATTTAAGAAGTTTGTGGAATATAATGGATTTTGTTGTAGTAGTTACGGGGTTAGTTCAATATACTTTATCGTTTGTTTTAAATAATAATTTTTTAATATATTTTTCTATATTATTTAGTTTAACAACAATAAGTATTAAAAAAAGTAGTTCATTTGATCTTCGTACATTGCGAGCTGTACGAGTGTTAAGACCATTAAAATTAGTATCCGGCATTCCAAGTAAAAAAAACACATGAATTATAATTGTAAAAATAAATTTCTCATTTTTATTTTTAGGTCTTCAAGTTGTTTTAAAATCTATTCTTAAAGCCATGGCTCCCCTATTTCAGATAGCTTTATTGGTGCTATTTGCCATTGTTATTTTTGCTATTATTGGTTTAGAACTTTATAACGGTGTTTTTCATACAACATGCTTCTACGTGAACAAACCAGGTAAATTCTATCGATTTTATGTTTGAAAATCTTTTATGATTTAAAAATCAGACACTTCAGTAATTTTGGAAAGTGAGCATTCGGTTTCATTAGGACAAAAAAAAAAAATCCACTGTGCCATTAGTTAGAAATCCTGACTCCTTCTAACGACGTAATTATAAAAAAGTGAATCGTATTTTATGGTTATTTTAGCCAAAGATGACAGTGAAGAATGTAAGTATAAGATCCAAATAAAATTTAATTTTTTATGATAATTATTCTTGATCTTTGTTCAGTAATGTATAAACAAGGTGATGATCAAAAACCTATTCCATGTGGCCTACCAGGTTTGTATTATTTTTCTTATCATTTTTTTTTTGCAATATATTACGTTCTTTTTAAATTTATTTCAATAGATTCAACGTTTAAACAGGGTAATGTTAAAAATCTAATTTTTGTCATTATAATCATTACAGCTGAATTTTATTTTAAGGTGTTTACACTTGTACTGTTCCAAATGAAACATTGGTATGTCGTGAACATTGGGAAGGTCCAAATAAAGGCATAACAAGTTTTGATAATATTGGATATGCAATGTTAACAGTTTTTCAATGTATTACCATGGAAGGATGGACACAAATACTCTATTGGGTATAGACAGGAAATAAACTTTATACGAAAATTGTAAATAAACTAATGTATATTTTGTTTCTTTAGACGAATGATGCTGTTGGAACTTATTTCAATTGGTTATATTTTATTCCATTAATTATACTTGGCTCATTTTTTATGCTCAATCTAGTTCTTGGTGTTCTTAGTGGGTAAGTTTTGTGACCAAAAATAGAAAAACAATGAAATTTTCATTTACTAGTATTTTGCTTTGTTCTATAGAGAATTTGCGAAAGAACGTGAACGTGTGGAAAATCGTCGTGCCTTTTTAAAAATTCGACGTCAACAACAAATTGAACGTGAATATAATAATTATATTGAATGGATAAATAGAGCAGGTATGTTATTTGAAGAATTATGATTAATAGATTCTAAAATGTGCTCATATAATTTATGCAGAAGATGTTATATTGAATGAAGAACGAACAACGGAACAAGAGCGTCGTGCCATATTAGAAGGTAATATGGAATATGAATTTAGTAGACAGATAATTTAATGAAAATGTTTGTCTTTAGCTCGTAAATATGCCGCTTTAAAGAAAATTAGACATGGCCGAACAGGAAAACAACACAGCGTCGATGATGACGATGAAGACATTGGTAAGAGACAGGTCTATTTTAACAATGTGACAATTACACATACACTAGGAAAGAAAAATACACCGCATTGTAGTTACTGCTACCAATATCAGACGGATGCTAACAACACCAGTTTCAATAGTCTAATATCTTCTCAAGCTATCTTCCACTAGCTTCTATCTAGGTCAGTTGACCTGCTTCTAAAATGGTCACCCATATCGTTATTCGTCATCAGTTATAACTCTAGTCAGAACATTACATTACATACAATACATTTTCTTTTCTAACATACTAAAAATAGTATATATGGTGCTCCTTTCTGGCTCTCGGAACAAGTTAAATCATGAAAGGATTTTCTGAAAAATGTTTCTATTATAAATTTTCAGATTCAGCATTCCATCGTGCACGTGGTGTCGATTCAGAACGACCAGATCGTACGCGGAGTGTAATGAGAAAATGTTGGTTTCGTCAACGAGTTTTAAGGTAAGAGTACTAATATCCGAATCAAAATATAGTGGATTTCGTCGTTTCTGAATAATCTTTTAACTAAAATGCGAGTCAAGCGAGACCACAATTTTCAATAATTCGGATATGGTGTCGAATTTCAGTCGAGTTCACTCAATACTCGTACCCAACGACTTCGAGTAGCTTTGAAATCGCATGGAACATACGTATTCAACAACGCTGGAATCTGTTAGTAATGCTTATGTTTCAAAAACAAATCCAAAAACCTGGTGAAAACTAACTTTTATAAGAAACTGAGTTTTCAGACTGTTTTCACCCAATACTAAAAAGTTCACTATTCATCCAGAACGTAAGAAGCGTCAGAACGAGTTAAAAACTTCTGAATAGAATTAATTTTGCACGCCTAAGATGACGATACTATCGGAAAATTGCAAAATTATGTATTTGCTTAAGGTTTCTCTGGAAATCATGTTGAAAAACCATAGTTTTATAATTCTTTTTATAGATTTATAAATATCATATAGAATAGTCTAAATACTGTACATCCAGAAGTTCTTTAACTCGTTTTTACGCTTCTTAAGTTCTAAGTGAATAGTGAACTTTTTAGTATTGGGTGGAAACAGTCTGAAAACTCAGAGTCTTATAAAAGTTAGTTTTCACCAGGTTTTGGGATTTGTTTTTGAAACATAAGCATTACTAACAGATTCCAGCGTTGTTGAATACATATGTTCCATGCGATTTCAAAGCTACTCGAAGTCGTTGGGTACGAGCACTGAGTGAACTCCACTGTCCGAATTACTGAAAACTGTGGTCTCGCTTGACTCTCATTTTGAAGAGGGCACTTTGGGCCATCTACTGAGGCAAAAACATCAGTAGATTGGCACTCTACTTTCGGAAGATTCTCTACGTTCGAAGTTGGTTTGAGTACGAAAAGACGTGCTCCAGTCTCCTTCATCCAACAGGGAAAACCGCATGTCTCTATCTCTTTTAGTTGAAAGATTATTCAAAAACAACGAAATACACTATATTTTGACTCTGATAATATTTATTTATGTTTTGACTTAATTTACATTTGATTGTCTATTTATAGAAGTAGAATTCGCTTATTAGTTAAAACACAAGTTTTCTATTGGACTGTGATAGTTTTGGTATTTTTAAATACTGTCTGTGTAGCAATTGAACACCATTCCCAACCAGAATTTTTGACCTCATTTTTATGTAAGTTAAATAGTGTATTAAATATGAAAAATATTGTACACCTAATAATACGATTATTTTACAGATTATGCTGAATTTTTATTTCTCGGATTATTTATATTTGAAATGCTGCTTAAAATGTTTGGTCTAGGTGTTTCACAATATTTTGCCTCATCGTTTAATATATTTGATTTTGTTGTAAGTAGATAACTATCTTAAAATAATTTATATTATATGATCAATATTACTAAAACATTTTAAAGGTTATTGTTGGTTCAATATTTGAAGTGATATGGTCAGCATTTAAAACAGATGAATCATTTGGAATATCAGTGCTACGTTCATTACGATTATTGAGAATATTTAAAGTGACACGGTACGTTTTTCGTACAATAATTCATTCAGCGTGATACAACTACTTCAAATTATTTTTAGACATTGGGCATCATTAAGAAATCTTGTTGTATCATTACTCAGTAGTATGCGTTCAATTGTGTCGTTATTATTTCTGCTATTCTTATTTATTTTGATATTTGCCTTACTGGGAATGCAATTGTTTGGCGGAGAGTATGTTATTAATTTAATGGTGATAAAAGTTTCATTTTTTCGTTTAAAATACATTTAGGTTTAATTTTGAAGATGAAACACCATTACAAAACTTTAATAAATTCGCTACAGCATTGATCACTGTATTTCAAGTATGTTTCTTTAATTTCATTTAAAAATTAGTTTGTTGACTGAAGAGAGTGACTTGAAAATAGTAAAATGCTATAATTGGAAAGTTTTAAATGCTCAGTTTTCGAGGATTTTGCTGAAAGATAATCGTTAAGATAATATTTTTTTATTAGATTTTAACTGGTGAAGATTGGAATGAAATAATGTACAATGGTATTTTTTCTCACCGTAGTGCACGTGGAAAAGGCATGATTTATTCATTGTACTTTATTATATTGGTGCTATTTGGTAACTGTATCCTTTTTATTGAAAACAGACGTGTAAACTATGTTTGAAATTCTCGAATAATGTTTATTTCTTAACATTTATCTGATAGATACACTATTGAATGTGTTTTTGGCCATTGCTGTTGATAATTTAGCAAATGCGCATGAATTAACAAAAGATGAAGAAGAAGAAGCAGCGGCTGAAGAAGAAGTGAATATTTTTTTAATAAGAAAATGGTATTTATAAAATAATCGATATATTTGTTTGTTTTAGAAACGTGAACGAGAAGCTAAAGATGCTGAATCTATGTTTAAAATGGGCGGTGGTTCGACACAACCGGCAATGCCATCGTCAAATACACCAGTTAAACAAACGCATGCCAATGCGAATGGTCATCCAACAACATCCACTAACAAAAATAAAAAACCGGAAATGTTAGAACATAATAATTTACAACAAACGTAAGTTTAAAATTGTTATTACGTTGCGGTGATAATAATATTTCAAAAATAAAAATATAATATTTAAGTGTCAAGCATGATTATACTGAAAATGTTATTAAGCAAGTACTCGACACTCATGAAACTAAAGAACAACCATCTTACTTGGATAAACAATTATTTGAAAAAACAAATTTAGATAATATACCAGGATTAGACTATGAATTTGCACCACTTTATTTACCATGTATGTGTAAAATATTTATCATTCTATTCTAATGATATGGCTAAAGAAAATTTATTCTAGCAACACTTGACAAACTACCGTCCAAGGATGATAATACTCTTGATAAGAAACAACTTGATAAAATAAAACAAGAGAAAGCGGATGAAAAGAAAAAAGAAGAGGAAAAAGCTCAAATTGTTGCCAAACCCGTATTACCATTTAGTTCAATGTTTATATTTAGCTCAACAAATCCGTATGTTTTATGATTTATTTTTATTGATTATTTGACTATTTTTATATTCTTTTTTTTCTAGTGTACGGCGATTTTGTCATTTTATAGTTAATCTACGTTATTTTGATACATTTATTATGTTAGTTATTTGTCTAAGTTCAATATCATTAGCCGCCGAAGATCCTGTTCATGAACTTTCATTCAGAAATAAAATATTAAATTATTTAGATTATGTATTCACAGGCGTTTTTACCATTGAACTTATACTCAAAGTAAAAATTTATTTATTTTCTCGTTTTATTTCTCATACTTCTATTATTTTTCTTTGTAGGTAATTGATTTAGGCATTGTTTTTCATCCGGGTGCCTATTGTCGAGATGTATGGAATATTCTTGATGCACTTGTTGTTATATGTGCACTTGTGGCATTTGGATTTACGTAAGTCTTAAACAATAGATATAATCAAAATATTAATATAAACTGATTATAGAGAAAATGGTGCTGGTAAAAATTTGAATACAATTAAATCTCTTCGTGTACTACGTGTATTACGACCATTAAAAACAATTAATCGTGTACCAAAACTAAAAGTATGTGATAGTCATCAATGGTATTGATAAAATGATATTTTTTTTGATATTTTTTTCATTTAGGCGGTATTCGATTGTGTTATAACGTCATTGAGTAATGTGTTAACAATATTGATTGTATATATGTTATTTCAATTTATATTTGCTGTTATGGCTGTACAATTGTTTAAAGGAAAATTTTATCATTGTTCAGATAAATCAAAACTAAATGAAGTTGATTGCAAGTATGTTTGACTTTATCATTATAAAATCCTGCATAACTTAGACAAGCGTAACATTGAGATGTTTTTTTCACATTATTTTCGAATTTTCTCCGAAAGTAAAGCATTTAGAAATTTGATCTTTTTGCCATTAAGTATGACAAAGCGTTTGGAGGATACAATAAAATAATC
The DNA here is from genome assembly GCA_905250885.1 of Didymodactylos carnosus. Taxonomy (NCBI): domain Eukaryota; kingdom Metazoa; phylum Rotifera; class Eurotatoria; order Philodinida; family Philodinidae; genus Didymodactylos; species Didymodactylos carnosus. Next base: position 7,613 of record CAJNOQ010003999.1, read on the forward strand.
AACTAGCGAACGCTTGTTGTTTTGTTTTTATCTGAGACAAGCTACAAAGTGTGTGACAAGTTTTAGACCACTAAAATCACAGAACTCGGCCTTCCCCTACATTTCTTTACGAATGCTACAATCTTTTTAAAATACAAATAAAAACGATTTGTAGAGAATAGCTTGGACTTCTTTTCGACAGAAAGAAACGTTTCAAAAAATCAATTCTCTAAAGGAAAAAAGTTCATTTTACGTGGGTCTGTGAAGCAAATATTTTTCAGCACTTTCTTTCACTTCTAAAGTTTCAAAGATAATCTAATTTTGATCCCCGGGGTATCAAACAGAATTAACTCATGTGAGTCAAAAATAGAACTAAAAAATGACGTTAAGGCAAACAGAAATTTCTCAAAAGTCAGCAGATCGGCAAGAACTTGTTTACTCTACAAATATTGTTCCAAACCTCTGATATTTTAGACAGATATCATATGACATGGCTTTTAACTTTTTAACTGAAGCTGAGTAGGTCAGAAAATGGAAAAATAAAGTTTAAAAAGATTTAAACTCAAGTATTATGAATTTTAGAGTCGATATAAGCAGAGGTGGTGGAACCTTGGGGCCTTGGTACTCACAGATTTTGAAAATTTTCGTTTTCTTTTAGCAGAAACTTATTTTTTGCGACTATTGATGTATTTTTAAGACTGAGTAGAGAAAGAGAATTTCTAAAATTTCAAATATTTGTATGTATTTATTTTAGGGGGTGGTATTTTAATTTTGGTAGTGGTAAAACAAAACCAGAAAAAAAAGAGAGAACATGGGAACCATACGAATTTACATATGATAGTGTACCATCTGCCATATTAACATTATTCACCGTTCAAACTGGTGAAGGCTGGCCAACGTAACGTGTTTTTTGAAATTCTTTCTTAATTAAATTTTAATCGAAAAATTTTATGTAATTTATTTTAGAGTTCTTCAACATTCCATTGATGCTACAGGTGTTCGATTGGGTCCTCGTCCAGGAAATCGTTTAGAAGTTGCTTTATTTTATGTTATCTATTTTATTGTCTTTCCATTTTTTTTCGTCAACATATTTGTTGCTTTAATTATTATAACATTTCAAGATCAAGGTCAAAAAGAATTAGAAGAAGCAGAAATTAATAAAAACCAGGTAAATAATTGTTTACTGTTGAGATTCCTATTCCACAGTTTTCAGAAATGATAATTTTGATGAATTATATGGGTTAATAGCTCGAAATAACCTCCTCTTTCGACTGCGCTAAGTTTCTTGCCGTTAGCGATACAGGACTTTTTCAGCAAGATATCTGGACGCTCAATAGGAAACACCGGCAAAAAAGTGTTGTTATGAGAAAAAAAGAGGTCTGGTCAAACTTTACATGGTACAGAGTTCGGAAAGGTAACACTTTTCTCTATACAGACTGATAGTGCTTGAATTTTCGATGTCGATCTAGTGTTTTATACAAAGTATCTTTCCAAAGTCAGAACAATCTTTGTTCGAGTTTTAATTATTTAATTCAGTTGATAAGTTTCTCACGAAGCCGTTGATATCGTTCGTTATCAATCATAAACTGCAACTTTGGTCAGAAAAGCTAGTCTGAGTAAAAGAGTTGTTTGAGCTCGTCATACACACTAAGTTTTCGAAAACCACAAAACCTAACTGGAGGATCTGTATTGTACGTTATAATGCAGTGAATACGCTATCAGACGGATGATCGAGGTACTAAGACACAGATAACTTGTCCGAGGGTATTGCACGACTTAACAGCGTCAAGCTTCGAACAGAGTATCTTTGTAATACGCGACGAACAACTTTACTCTCAAGCCATGTCGTATAAAGAAATGTTTATTAGTAACGTTCATGGCTCTGCAACATGTAAGATGACAGCAAATTATTGAACGTATGAACACTCCTCCGTTGTTCCTTATTCAATTTACATCTATCAAAGATGGATTGATGGCGTGTAACTTTATTTTTTACATGAATAATATTTCCTGAAAGTTCCAGTCGGTTGTAAAATAAATTATTTATTAGAAGAGACTTAACAGAAATTCTATGTACAAAATTTGATTTTAGAAATCTTGTATTGATTTTACACTCAACGCCAAACCTATTCAACGGTTTAAACCCAAAAAAGAAAGTTCTTTACGTTATCGCATATGGCAATTAGTCGTATCAACTTATTTTGAATATTTTATTATGGTTATGATAGCGTTAAACACGTTTGTATTGATGATGAAAGTAAGTTAGATGAATTTTAAGATCATATGAATTATTTATAAAATTTTCTACATATATTAAGTACTACAAAAGTCCAACTACGTACAATGATGTTCTAACATATTTAAATACAACATTTACTGCACTATTTACTATTGAAAGTATATTGAAAATCATTGCATTTGGATTGAGAGTAAGCACAATTAATAACTCATCTTTCTGACATTGTAACCTTTCTGACGCTATGTTTTGTTGTAGAACTATTTCAGAGACAAATGGAATGTGTTTGATTTTATTACTGTTATTGGAAGTATTTGTGATGTATTATTGACAGAATTTAATGTACGATTTTTTTTAGAAATACCAAATAACAATGGCTTAACACTATTCAAATTTTTTACTATTTTAGCTTAGTTCAGCTCGTGGTAATGTGGTCGCACGTCCCGGACCTCATAAGCACAAAGTAAGAATTATAACATATCTCAAATTTGAATTGAAATTAAAATTACATTTAATATTATTATCTTTAAACAAACATACTTGATTATTAGTAAAACCTGTAAAAATTCATTTATATTTGTTCTGTCATTTTAGAATAGTTTATTAAATCTTGGCTTTCTTCGATTATTTCGTGCAGCAAGATTAATAAAACTATTACGACAAGGTTATACAATTCGTATCTTATTATGGACATTTATGCAATCATTTAAGGTTTGATAATATATTTGATTAAAACAATAAACATGACGATATTTATATTTATATTCTAGGCTCTACCATACGTTTGTCTATTAATTGCTATGCTATTTTTTATCTATGCAATTATTGGCATGCAGGTATGTGTATATATTTAATACGATTTTAATCCTTTATAATAGACTATATGATCGATACGTCGTCTATAGGTATTTGGAAATATTAAAGTAGATCATGCAGCCACTATCCATGATCACAATAATTTTCACAATATTTTTAAAGCTACGTTAGTCTTGTTCAGGCAAGTCGTAGCATATACTTAAAAAAACAAAACCAACAAGTCTAAATGCATGTTTAGTAGATTTATTTAGAAACATAGATGAAGTTTTTTGTTCATCAATAGTAAAATTTGAATGATATATTAAAGACATCAGTTTTAATTTAGTATTCATCGTATAATTTTACAGTCTTCTTCTATTTAGTAGAATGTTTTATTTAGTAGCTTTTTTATTATTTTTTTTTTTTTATTTTATTTTATAATTTTTTATTTTTTGTACAGTGACTTTAGAAATAGAAAATTTAGTTTCAATTAATTTATTCTATAATTTTTTCTTTTTTCAAAAAGAGAACAAAATCTACGCTCTATTAAGATTTAACTACAACATTGACGTATGAATTAGATTACTCTATAGTTTCTACGTATAGAATATGAGATTGGACTAATTACAAATGCGTTTGTGTAAATACTATTCTACTAGTTCTAATAACGATTAAAAATCGTATAGTTCGTTAGAGATCTGTATCAGTTAAAAACGAAAGATAATTTAAAAAAATATTTATATTTCCGATAATATGAGAGTAGTTAAAAATAGAAACGTTTCGATGATATAAAATAATAGTGCAGAGTTTACTCTATAAAATAGTGTCTATTCAAAAATTTTCTATTATCTTCCGATTAAATAAATATGATCATTCTATTGATCAATTAAATGTTTAGTGAATAACTGGTAAACGTTTTGTTGTTTTTTTTGCATTCCTATTGTTAAAAATAGAAATATTTTTTGTTTTTTTTAAATATCACACGTCGTTTTTAACTGATTTAGATTTAGCCTCTTTATAGAAATATCAGATACTTTCATTTTACATAGTTTAGCTATTATATTCGATGTTCGAAGTTTATATTATATTCCATTTCAATATTTCATTTTTCCATAAAGGTTTTTGGTAATGTCAATTATGATACACCAAACAGAGAAATTAATCGTCACAATAATTTTGCAAATTTTTTTCATGCATTATTATTATTATTCAGGTATAATCAACACAATGTTAAATGTATTTTCTCATTGTATCATTCACCTAAATGTGCATTTTGAGACCTCAAAAAAAAAAAAAAAATATGCTAAATAAACCAACACACTCGCAATTTATTCTTTACCTAATTGTTGTCATGAATGATAAGAACTATCGAGAAAAAAAAAAAAGAAAATGAAATTTTTCACTCTATTTTATAATTCAATGCTTAAATGTATTCAAACGTTGCTTTTCGTATGTATTTGTCTGTCAATGTTGTATTATTCATCGAATTCTTAATTATTAGTAAAAAGGAATAGAGAAGTATATTGATGATTAAAATATTATATATAAAATAGCTAATAATTGTGTTTGTCTAGCTAATAATTCATCGTTGATATAGAGGATCATCAAAAATAGAACAAAAAATATACTAACTAATTTTACGATTGTTTTGTTAGGTGTGCAACTGGCGAAGGATGGCAAAGTGTTATGTTAGCGTGTAAAGCGAACGCTGAATGTCAACCACAATCAAATGATCGATCGCACAAACAACGATTCGAATGTGGATCAAATTTTGCCTATGTTTACTTTTGTTCATTTGTATTTTTATCATCATTTCTGGTAAATAATTAGAAGAAAAATAAAATATAAAAAAAAATATATTTATTTTTTATTTTTTATTTGATTAATTTATATTTGTTTAGATGTTGAATTTATTTGTCGCCGTTATTATGGATAATTTTGATTATTTAACTCGTGATTCATCCATTCTCGGTGCACATCATCTTGATGAATTTTTAAGGGCATGGTCAGAATATGATTCAGATGGAACGTACGTATTTTTAATTATATTTTCATAATAATATTAGTTTAATTAGATAAATAATTATTTTTAGTGGTAGAATTGAATATATGAAAATGTTTGAAATGTTGAGATTAATGAGTCCACCAGTTGGTTTTGGTACAAAATGTCCATCAAAACTTGCTTATAAAGTAAGATTTTTATGATTATGAAAATGTAATGAAAATAATTGAAAAAATATCTATCATTTTAGCGTCTTATAAGAATGAATATGCCTATTGATGATCAAAAACGTGTTCATTTTACTACAACATTATTTGCACTTATACGTGAATCACTTGGAATCAAAATGAGAACGAGTAGATAGTCTAATTATAATATTTATATCGTCTTAATTCTTAATTTTTATTATTGTTTTCAGTTGCTGATGAAATGGATGAAGCTGACGAAGAATTGAGACAAGTTTTAATGAAAGTTTGGCCAAATGAATCGAAAAGAGTGGTGAAAATTGATAATATAGAAAAGCCACTTTTAGATTTACTAGTTCCACCACCGGCGGGTACATATAGTATTATTTATTATTAGTCTGTTTTTAATATGAAACAAGAGAGTTCTTTTTGAGTTTGACTATCTTTTTGCTGTGAATGATCGCTAAACATCAAATATTCATTAAGTTCTTCTACTTGATGCATCATCACTTAGGCTCACTTTATTATAATATCAGGTGTCCTAAAATGTTTGCAACATTTTTTATTTTGTATATATCTCAGCCGTAGTATTGCTTTCTAGCGTCTTTTTAATGTACTCACGTTTCAGCATTCATTTGGTTCATTATTTTTTTTAAGAACTTCATGGTATACCAGGACATCCCAAACTTACAGTGGGTAAAGTATATGCTATATGGTTAATCGTAGACAATTGGAGATTATACAAACAAGTGCAAAGTGGTATTCCTGTACAAAAGCCGGTAATTAAAGATAAAAACTTTCACAAAATATATTGTTTTTTCGAGGTATAATGAAAACAATTTAATTAGTAGCCTTTTCTTAGTCTATAAAATAGATGGAATGCAATTATATTTTTAGGATAGACTATCGGTGACATCAACTATTGTCGCTCCTAATGAAGATGAGGTCAGTTGCGCAATCCTAAAAGTCGATGAAAAAAATGCATGCATTTCTATCTAGCATGAACTGATATTAATTAGAAAAATAAAAATGAGCAGCAGAAAAAAATATTTTATTTTAAATTAATTCCTTAAGTATATGAATAATTTGCTTCGGTAGTGTTCATGATGAAGTTTTTTTCTTAAATTGATCTATTCTATAAATTAAATCTCTTTTTATTTTTCATAGGAAACTGAACCTTCATTTTATAGTGATTCTGATTGCATGTCATTTTTACCTTAGATTCATTCCCTCATCTTATGGCATGATGCGATACAAATTAATTTTTTTTTTTTTACTGAATTTATATTTTATTATAGTTTGCTAGTAAAATCTCAGTGCAAATGTTTGTTTTTAACAAGTATGCAGCTTCTTTTCTCATTAATTCTTACAATTCTATTTGTTCAAAATAACTTTTATTCAACACAAATTGTTTAGCAGTAACAAAACGGTTACTTATTGAAAACAAAATATTAACTATATTCTCTAATATTTGATTCTGTTCATACTGCAAATATCTTTGAATTTGAATACGAACTCCATTTATTTTAGGGTTTATTTGATGGTCTTTTATTTGCAATGAAACATCGGGAACAGTCAAGAGAAGGTGTGAATGATGGTGATCATGATATAAATGGACCTAAACGAGGTGGAAGTTTTCGACGAACAGGCTCTAACAAATCAGCTTCGGTTAGTAATTAGTATTTTGTTAGAAAATGAGAAAGATTTTTAGTGTTTTTTTTATTTTCTAGAATTTTGACAGTTTGTTTAGTAAAAAGAATAAAGTAGGTAATAGGCGACCAAGTGGTGACAATGCGTTTTTATCAATTGCGAATGCAATGAGACCATCACCATCTGCACACTCGCATATTAGCGCGACTAATATTGATGATGTAAGTATATTAAAACATTGGCAGTGACATATATTAAATATAAAAGTTTGTTGGTTTTTCATAGAAACGAAAAGATGAACCACAATATGGAAAAACATTGAATGTACCAGACAATGTTATTCGCTCATTACCAATAACTCCTCCACAATCAAACGATCATGCAAATACTCATCCAAATATTCGACCAGCGATCATGACAACGCCCGGAACCAGTCGTTTGCAATCAGCTACTAATAACAGTAAACTAATGACGAATGAACTCTTGCAGGAAAGTACTCCTATTTTAAATCAAACGGCACCTGCCTTTAAACCACCACCAAATAGGTTGCCTTATATACAGTCATCAACTACAGTTCCACAAACATTACCGTATTCAGGAGGAGATTCTTCACCCGTTTATCAACGCTTTCCTGCACCTGTTAACATGAGACCCTTTCGACCAAATCATCCAGTTTTATGGCAAGAATCGAGTATGAGTTCTCCTGAAGTTGACTATATGAATAGAGGACAACAATATTTCTTAACTCGTCCACCAAATCAGGAGCAGCATTTGTCACATGAAATCGTTCATGAAAAACAAAATCGACATCGTGCATGTCCTCAAACTCAAACAATGAAACAATTTAACGAAACAAATGCTGAAAGTAGTTTAAATTCAGATTATACTCGTTCATCTCCTCGTCCAACTACAACATCGCACGGTGAAGAGGAGAATGATAGTCCTGATAGTTATGTTTATCCTCAACCTCGACCTCGTCCTCCATCTACAATGATTACTACAGCCTATAATGCAACAAATATTCCACTAACAACTGTGATGTCTAGTGGACGAAAGTTGCCATTGAATGGTAATGGTGAAAGACGAACAAATCCGAATAGAAGTCCAAAATTGAAACAAAAAAAGATTTCCCTCGATAAGACCGATACTAGACGACATCCATTGCCTATCACTGACGAAGTGATGACAGATATTCGAGATACGAACAAAAATGGACGTTCAAAGGGACGACCGTCAAGAACTTCTAGAGTCATTTTATTGTATAACACTGGACGTGAGTATTTGAAAAAGGAAAATAATCATATTTATATCTAACACGTTTGAATATAAATTAATCTTATATTTAGAAAATGGTGATGGATTTTCCTCATTGGAACAAAAAACTCCTTTGCTAAATGAAAATGATTCAATTGACTCAAAACACTTGCCGGATGAACTTTGTCATCGGACTAGTCCACATTCTCCACATGAACGTGACGATATTCATCCATCATCTACCAGGTGAGACAAACTTCTCTTTCTATGCATTTTAACTCCCTTTTTTTTTCTCTTTTTAAGATTGTCTAGTCCTTCATCGGATACACTTCCTAGTCCGAACGATCAACCAGTTTCAACGTCATTATTAATCAAGAGTCGTAGTCCATCATCATCACCATCTAGATCACAACGTAATATAAACACATCGATGAGAACATTACCGGTACTTCCTCCTCGTTCACGATCCCCATCGATTATTTCACCGTCAGCGTTGACACAATCACAAGTACCAAAAAGTTTATCAACAAATTTACTTGAAGTTGAAAGATCTTCTTACACATTTCCTCGTCTAAATGAATCGCCGTCTCATCATCAGCTAAATAATAATGATAATAATAAAAAAACTACATTTATTCAACGACGTGAATCAACAACACCGTTTAAAAATGAGTTGTTTTATTATCAAGATTCGGACGATGATTCGAACGATGATGAAATTGATGAATCGGATACACAGTCTTAATGAACGAATTTTTTTAGGAAATTGTTGTTGCTTCGCGTTGTTAAAAAATATCTTAATTTTCTTTTGTTCTAATTTTCTACTTGAATTATAGTGGTATATTATTTCATAGATAAATATTCCAGTAGACTATGTTTAATAACACGAAAAACGATTTCTAAAATTTTTCGTGTCACTAAAAATTTGTTTTAGAATGTGGTTTATTGTTTAGACATACACGACAATCAATGCACATTCGTGCTAACGCTATTTATTCACAGTGCTGCTAAAAAGATCAGTTCAAATCTATACTTTGGCATCAGTATTTTTCTCTTCCAGAAGTCTATGAAGTAGTGAAATATATATGAATATGTGCATTCAAATGTTTTCTATCTGAATACACTAGTAGAAAAATATTTTAACTTGTAGCTTTTTCCAATAAATAATTTTCACAACACGTAACACTTGTTTCTATGAAAGATTAGAGCTCTTTTTTTCTTTTTTCTTTTTCGTGCGCCATACAAAATGGAGAGAGAGCACTTTATTTCGTAGAGATATTAGTGAACGCTGATTAAAGTTTTGTTTTTTAAACTTGTAACTTCTGATTTCTGAGTATTAATCTTCTAAGTATTGTAAAGCTTCGTACCGTCTTGTTTTAGAGATTTAATCTTCTCTTCCATAAGGTAAAGGAGGAAAAAATTGACTCACGCTGTCGCCGGTTTTATTTTGTTAGTACTTGTAAATTCAGTACAGAAAATTTCTGTCGAAAACTATGAGCCCAAACTCGTAGTATATTATTCCCACTCATTTTTAAAATGTTTTAGAGTTTTGTGATATCTCAGTACTTATTCATCGTGGCCAAGAAAAGATATAAGTCATTTACCTGACGAACCCTTTTTAATAAATCATGGAAAGTGAAGAGAGGAAGAATATATCACATATATGAAAAAGTTTAAAATAGAAAAAGAAGACTGATCCTCGTAAAAAAAAAAGAAACTGAAAAATAAAGGTTCATATAATCTTCTGAAGTAATGTCCGAATCTTCTCGTGGTGAAGCAGTTTAGACTGTTCAGTTAACAACACCGTGTTGAGTAGCAGAAAGCGGAATACTTTTATGGATGTTGAATAATTTCAAACATTTTGACATCAGCATTGACAAGCACTAACTGTATTTTTGAATAAGTGGAACAACAACATTGCTAAGATCAATTCGTTGCTGTAGCCATTCTAGCATCCTGTGAATGAGGCGGAATGGCTGAGCTTCAATCTTCTGTGCGTCAAACAGGACTAAACTGGTCGTCGGTACATCCCGAAAGCCATCAACAACAAAACGAGCTTACACCGAGGAGACTCTCAATTATGGTGATATTAACCATTTGGTGCATTTCTCATTTTTTTGCATTTTTATTTTGTAATCGTTGCACAATCAGCATTTTTAATCGAGCCTATATATATATGCAGATTAAGTCGTTATACTTGGTACATTTTCTGAGGATAATGAACTCTACTGGCTTCTTCTAAGTGCTTGAGAAAAGTTTAACTTTGTGATTAAACAACATTATAAGAAGAAATTATCTCTGCCGACTCACATTCTTATTATAATTTCTGTGTACTTATCCCGTATTAATTATACGCTCTTGATTATAATATTTTCAACGAAAAAACGAAAAAGCAGTGATAAACTGCACAAGAATTACTCATAAAAAAGCTCTCCACTGTGTTATACATACTCAAGTCGATAGCGGCGATGATTGGCGAATATCTTCAGAACGAAAGTGAGATTCTTGAAAATTCTTGCAAATTACGTATTTTTGACTCTCTGAAATTTTTCGGGGTGGATTTTTTGGGTCTTTTTGGTTCCGATAAAATCTTTCGGGATTCCATTTTCTCGTATGGATTCTTTGAATGGCTAGGAGGTGGCAGGGCCCGATTTCTGAATTTCGCATTTTTATGAAGATCGCCCTTAAATGAAGATAAAGATATCCAAAATCAATTTAAAGATTTAATTGTAAAAAATGATGAAGATCTAAATGAATGTGTAGATCAAATAGCTGAAATTTTTTTACCTCAACTATTATAACTATTTGAACAATGTTTATCGAATATTGAAGAACGCGTACATAAGTCTG
>CAJNOQ010004000.1:0-18560 GCA_905250885.1 Didymodactylos carnosus
ATACTATGTATGGGTGCTTAGTAGTTTTTTTAAAGGAAAGAGAGAGTGACAATTTTATTTGAAATGTAAATTTTTTCTTTTTATTCTTTCAATTTGTTTTCAAAGACAAAGTCATATTATTTATTGTCTAAAATATCTTAGGAATCGGAACATTGTCACGTATTGGCGTTTATATGCTTTTATCTTTCTTCTTTAATGTTAATCTAATTTTTTACTTTCGATATGCCGATACCGTAGCTTTCTAACTCAAATTCGTCTTAATCGGCTTTGTTATTGGACATAGTGAATCTCTTTCCAAATTTATTTTCAAATTATTGGTGACGCTTCGTTATTCGACAAATGACTGCTTGAGACAGGCTATCACATTTACACTACAAACTTTGTCCCTAATATCAATGTTATTACTTGAAAAAACTTGGTGAACTCGCCGGTTTTTACCGGTCTGGAAATATTTTTAGACCGGCCGATGACTGGTCGGACCGGATCGGTCTAGTATTTCCAGACCGGTTACAGCTCTGAAGCAAGTACAGGATTTTGTAGCGCTTGAAAATCCCTGTGAAATGATATATTCGTTCGTGAACTCCAATAAAACGGTACGTTACAACTAAAAATGTAAGGCATCTACGTGACACGCTAATTAGCATTAATTAGCACTTATTAATTATATTCTAATACTTTAAAAATATAATTTAAAGTATTTTTATGAAATTATGACCATGAATCGTTGTCTCTCAAACTATGCAAGAATGACGCTTCAACGATTATTTTGATCGAATTGCAACACTTTGCAAAAGCGGGACAAGGAGTTCAAATTTTATTTCGAACTTAAATTTAATTAATTAGATTAATTAATTGAATTAATTATAATTAGCTAAATGACATGTTCACAAGAGATGAGTTTTTAAGACCTTTCAAATATTAGGCTGGATGGATTTCTTTTGCGCTGCAGATTTAGACTGAGGAACGGAGGCGAGTAGAAGCTGAATGTGCTCAATAATTTTTTGTATCATTTTTTTCCAGCTAGCACAATGATAACCAGCATCATGACAACTACATCAGGTAATTATTATCATCTTGACGTTATATATAATGTTAGTGTTGAACTGACCAACTTGGACGCGAACCAGGTCTTATTCGCTGTGGATTATTCGTCTGCACGAAGACGAGCGCAAATAGCTTCAATGAAAAGAAAGCTGTTTTATCTATTTTTTCTTTTGAGAAAGACTATCGGTGGATTCTTATATGGGGTCTGTTGAAAAGGATAGTTTTTATGTTCTTCTACGAAAAATATAAGGCTTAAATGAGTGCCATATAATCAAAACCCATCGTTGAGTATAAGCAGAGTCCAGGAGTGAGAGTAAAAAAGTCAAAATACCTGCCAGATTTTCAGGTGAGCGTGTGAAATTTTTCAAGTTTTTCCAGAAGAATTCAGGAGGCTAGAAAACAGCTTCATTCGACACATTGGGCAATTCTTTTGTAATAATGCTGATGACACAACTACATTTTTGTTCTTTAGGAATGTCTTAAGGGAGGATTCATAAGGATACTAAGCATCACTCAAAATACCCGTAACATAGTGAAAAATTAAAATGATTTGAATTTTGAACGTTTTATCTAATGATTTTTAATCTCATTAGATAAAACGTTCAAAGTTACCCATAAACTAAAGTTTTTAGATCTTAGAGCCTAAACATGACTAAGTTACCGAGTTTATACAACAAGCGCAGAAAAAAAATCGAAAAAGTAGACTTTTATCAAGTTAGGCTAATTTCAAGAGGCTCAAGCCAAAGTTAATGGCAAAAAAATCCAATTTATTGAAAGTTTTTAGGTTAAGGCACTTGGTTTTTTCCCGTAAAACAGCTACCACGGAGACAAACCCTGTTATAATAGAAGTTTTAACGCAGTTTGTACAGCGATAAATCGTGTACAAAACGAGCTAGAATATTAATACTGCCAGAATTAACATTATTCATGAATAAAAAAGTAATTTAACACTATCTGTTAAATCACATCCTTCACATCTTATTAATTTTGAGGCTTAATTACATAACACGTGTTAATGCAACATCATTAGGTTGTTTGATAAATACGTGTGATACTAAGGTGATTATTAAAAAAGTGTGTAATGTTCACTTTTTGGAATTTCGACCATCTACTGCAAATTAAATTTCTTTATAATATTTTATGCCGCTAGTGTCGGTTTGGAAAACGAGACGAAAAACACAACCGCTTCCAGTACCTAAGCCAAGTCAAGTCAAGTTATTTCTAGTAAGAGATTCTCGTTTAAATTAGACCTTTTCTACCCTGAAAGAGAGTGTCTGATGCTATAAAAACTCTCTCACCCAAAAAGGTGCTGGTAAACTTTATGTTCTGCCTGCTTGACTTGGAAGAAAAAATTTCGTGGAGTGACTTGACTAGACTTTGGAGACAAAATTTCCGACCTCGACTTGACTTGAATTGTTTTTTAGTGGCGTGGCTTGTGACTTGCAAAACCCCTGATTTGCTCTGCATACCAATTGCTATCTAGGATTTTCACCTATTAGACTCTATCGTTCAATAAAAACACTCTCACTACACTACACCACACAACGCCAACGGCACACTGCTTTCGACAGGTTAATACTATGTACAAACTAAAGTTTTGACCAAAACTAAATGGCTTAACCTAAAAAATTTCAATAAGTTGGATTATTTTACCATTAACTTATGACTTGAGCCTTGTGAAATTAGCCTAACTTGTTTAAAATTTTTTACTCGTTCGATTCATGTGTAACTCGGAGTTTTAAAATAAAGAACAGAACAAGAAATAATTAAAACATGATAAAAGTCTACTTTTTCGACTTTTTTCTGAGCTTGTTGTAAAATTAGTAACTCAGTCATGTTTAGGTTCTAAGGTTTTAAAAACTTTAGTTTATGGGTAACTTTGAACGTTTTATCTAATAAGATCATAAAAAATCGTTTTAATTTTGAATTCTTTGGAGAATTCTTAGTCATACATTTAGAGTAGGACTGGCAGATATATTTTCCATTGAGATGTTTAATTAGCCCTTTATAATAGAACTGCTTTCAATGTGCTTCTGTAGAAATAGAAGAAAATCGTCTTTAGTATAAAACCCTTTTAGAAATTTCAGACATTTCAAGGTTTTTTGCCCAAAAGTAGGGTGGTTTTCAGCGTTTTGCGCACTTTCCCACAGAGTTTTTACGAATCTGACATTTATTTCCAGTTTAATCTGAAACAGGGGAAAACTCTTTGAAATACTTCATGAATCATATCTCTATCACACTACGTTAATAGGAGCAGGTGAGTAATACTCTTCTTCAGACTAAGGCTCAAGCGGATGATTAAAACGACTATGATGAGTCCTCTCTCACTCTCACTCTTTTGGACAGGTGTGATGACGACAATAGCAACATCAACAACGTGTAAGTAAAATAAGACATTTTATTGTTGTTATCTTTCAAAGACGATACATATCAACCGAGGACTTCTATCATTAAGATACTGCAAGTACTATCATAACAACGATTAATCCAAGTAAGTAAGCAAAATATCTAGACATCAAAGACTGCGGCTTTTTTTCTTTCTCTCGTATGTCAGTTTTCTTTCTTTCTGATCTCTTTTTCCTTCTGTGTGCATGTAGAAATAGATATAAAGGAAGAAAGGAAGAACGGTACAAGTTTTATGCTTTTATGCCAAAGGAAAATCGCACTCGTTATCTGAATATACTTAACAATTTAAACTTAACTATTTGGATTGATTAGGGTCTAATTAGAATTAATTAAATTACAAGTTCACTTGAGATGAGTTCTTTCAAGATCTCTCGAATATTGGGCTGGATGGATTTGGTTTGCTCTGCCGATTCCCGAAAGACTGAAAAAGAGGACGTAGTTGAAGCGGAATGTGCTCAATAATTTTTTGTATCATTTTTTTCCAGCTAGTACAATGATAACCAGCATCATGACAACTACATCAGGTATTTATTATCATCTTGACGTTATATATAATGTTAGTGTTGAACTGACCAACTTGGACGCGAACCAGGTCTTATTCGTTGTGGATTATTCGTCTGCACGAAGACGAGAGCAAAGAGCTTCAATGAAAAGAAAGCTAAATTCTTGTTTTTTCTGTTTTCCCTTTTGATAAAAGCTAGTGGAGGATTTTTAAACGGCGTTCGGTAAGAAGGACAGTTTTTGTTTTCTGGAGATGAGAAGTTATTAGTGTCAATTATTTTTCAAGGTGAAGTTATGATCATTTTTTATCCATGTGAATGTTAATATTCAGCGAAAAAAACCGATTATTCTTCTTTTCATCAATTGCTTATGTTATCAAAGGGACAGATTAATCTTTTCATTTTCATTATGTACAGTTGAGTTTTCACACGCATTTTTTAACCGACAACAGCAATTCAATTCAATTTTCTAAACTAAGAAGTTTATGTAAGACGATAAAGTTTAAGTAATTGGAATGAAATTTTAGTGGAAGAAATATGCCACACATGAACTAATGCCGATATACCGGTCGGCGTTATAATTCATATCGGTAGCGACATGTCGACCAGTATACCCGTACCGGTTGCACCTCTGGCCTGAACCAGAAAAGATTAAGAGTTCACATAGTTCTCATTTTGGAGAGAATACTTTGGACTATTTAACTATAGAAAAAAACTGACTGACTGCTATTTCAGTTTCCAGAGAGCGAGTATTGCTAAAAAACGCGAACGCCCCCGAACACCTACGAACGTTCCCAAATTAAAATCTGAGTTAGCCAATCGATAGAGCTCGTCGAGCTGAGTATAGCAACCCCTAGCGAGGTGTGGGTGAGCCTACCAGTACCTCACCCTCACCCCCCAACCACACCCTCAGCCCAGAATAACCTGAAGATGATTTTGGCGCACGTTTTTGGGTGTTCTTACCCTTTCTTCTTTGTGTTCGTGGGTGTTCTTTGGGTGTTCGTAGGTCTTCGTGGATGTTCGTGGGTGTTCTTTCAAAATGTATGCTTAAAAAGCGAAACTATAAAAAATTTGTTGGGTGTTCGTTAGGGATTGCTATACTCAGCTCGACGAGCTCTATCGATTGGCTAACTCAGATTTTAATTTGGGGGCGTTCGTGAGTGTTCATGGGTGTTCGCGTCTTTTAGCAATACCCCCAGAGATCCGAGCTGCTTTTCCAAAAATCCTTCTGGAAAAGCCATGGAATCCAATGAAATTTTTTTCTGCCGGTTCGATGTGCTTCGGTTTTGACTACAAGTCGGCAAAAACCGTTTATCGATATCTCTTCACACTGCCGACTTATTCGAAGAAGCGTTGAGTATCTTATTTTTTGAATCCGATAATAAGTTTGTCAGATAATTCACCACTTTGAAAAAATTTTAGCGCCATTAGACAACTTACATATTATAGTATATTTAACATTGTTTGAAGTTTGAAAAAGCATACTTTCGATTTTTCGCTAAATGTCCGCTGAATACCCATTATGCATGGTGAAGATTGAGTTTATACAGAGATGGCGAGTTTGTAGTTATGCGTTTAACTGAAATGGGATTATTGGAGTCGAATAAGCGAAGCTAAAGTTTGTAATGTCATGAGCGGACGGGGTTTAGATAAATCACTACTGAGTGTCTTACGTACGGTAATATGATTTGACTAACGATGGAAGGCCCCCGACTGTCAGATCGCTTTTGATGTAAAACTTAGTGGACAATGGGTAACCAAGCATGCTGATTCCGAATATGACGATGGTTTTTGCCAATGTGTCTTTAAGATTCCGGTTTTTGGAAAACTGGGTTTTCGCAGTGAAAAACTTTTTTGATCAAAAATTTTTTTTGACCCGTAGAAATGAAAGTGCATGCTCTAAAACCTACGCAAAACTATTTTTTAAGATTTTGGAACGGTTTTGAACAGTATTTAAGGGTCAAAACTTAATACTACAGCCAAAAAACAGCTTTTTATTGCGCTACGCTTTTTTGACCCTTTAAAAACTGTTCAGAACCGTTCCAAAACCTTAAAGAATAGTTTTGCGTAGGTTTTAGAACATGCACTTTCATTTGTATGGATCAAAAAAAATTTTTGATCAAAAATACTCGGTAGCATCACAGTAAACCGGTGGGTCAACGTGATTCATGTTAATAATAATGACTTATTTTCTCGTTAACCACTCCACTTCATATATCATTCCATATAGAACTTGACACGGCATTATCGCGAACGACATTACTGCGAAGACTTGTTTATTGGAAAAGAAGAATAAATTAGCCTGGTTTTGTATTTTGTATATCATGTTGCGGGAGGTGGGTAGAGGGAAGAGCATTGTGATAGTGAGTTCGATAAGTAGTTTCACAAAAAACATATTTGTTGATGCACAACTAGATATCTGTGACTGTGTCAGATAATAACTAGTCACCACGTAACTTCAGTTACGTTTGAAAACATGATGTACAAAATAAAAAACCGGGCTCATTTAACCGTCTTTTCCAGTAAACAATTGTTCGCGGTAATGTCGCTATATCTTTCCCAGGAAACCGGTAGATCAACGTGGTTCGTCCCTATGATAGTGACTAATCGTCTCGTTAACCACTCCACTTTATATATCATTCGATAGAGAATTTTACAGGCTTCAAAATGATGTATAAGACAGTCTTAAGAAAATGTAACTGGGTAGTCTAGGCTCCGAAATACTTGGTAGCATCTCAGCAAATCCGTGGATCAACGTTGTTCATGTTTATAATATCCATTGATTTCCTGGTGAATTACTCCACTTTATATGTCATTCGATTCAGAATTTCACGAGCTTCGAAGTGAGCTATAAATAAGTCTTTCAAAAATGTATAATAATAATATATAATAAATATAACTGAAATACTTAGCAGATATATAATTATATAATATATAAATTTTCGTTCATCTTACGAGGGAATCTCTCGAGGTGATTAAAAGCTTTTCGACTCACGAGGGGAGGTCACCAACTGCCACCTCGCTTTCTAGCTCTAAGCTAGTGGGTAATAGGTAAAAAACTGTGCTGAATTTACAAGAAAAGCTCCAGTGTTCATTGTCAGCTCAAAGCTACAAATATAAGCAGGAAAAAATTGATTTAGGACTTTTCTTGTAAATTCCATAACTTTGCAAAGAAATGCCATGTAGAGCTGGACAATGATTTTGATCAGAATTTCGCGTGCTACAATTTTAACTTATTAAGAAAAGTTTTGGAGAGTTTTTGGAGTGTTGGAATCCAGTCTTTGGAGGCCTAGCGGCGCAAACCATTGTCATATTCAGATTCAGCACAGTTTTTTACCCATTACCCACTACCTTAGAGCTAAAAAGCGAGGTGGCAGTTGGTGACCTTCCTTCTTGAGTCGAAAAGCTTTTAATCACCTCGAGAGGCTCCCTCGTTAGTGCTTTGAACACTCCGTTAGTCGTTTTTCCGCCATAACGAAAAGTTATGTATTGTTCGAAAAGACACCATTGGATAGTCTTTGAAACTCTCTACAGAGTAAGCTGGTCACAATGTTCAGACAAGTGCAGCCAGTCTTTGAAGATAAGGAAAAGAAGCTTTTTGGTGTTATCTAAGCAGTATGTTATGATCACAAGAACTCCCTTGTTTTTGACTTTTTAGTGAAAGCTGGAACCAATCTGTATAATGTTTTCAATAGCCCAAAGATGTTTCGATCGTACGAGGTGCATATCGCCCTTTCATGAGAAAATTTGATAATAGAGCTTCTGGAAAACCGACCGCTGAAAAACCAAGTCCTTAATATTTGGTCAGAAAATTTTACAAACGATTTAGCCTAATAGAGCGAAGAAGTCTGAGCGAAACAAGACATCTCCCGGCATTCTATAATGCTTTTTCACGTAACTGCAGTCGATTTACCACTAGCTACAAAGGGCGTGAAAGTTACCAATATACTCCGGTGAAAACGTACATTAGAATGCTGGGAAATGTCATATTTTGCTCAGAATCCTTCGCTCTATTAGGTTAAACTAAAATCAATGGATAGTATAAACATGAACGACGTTAACCCACGGGTTTGCCGATACAGCACCGAGTATTTCGGATCCCAGACTATCCAGTTACATTTTCTTAAGAATATCTTATACATCATTTTGAAATCCGTAAAATTCTCTATCGAATGATATATAAAGTGGAGTGGTTAACGGGACGATTAGTCACTATTATAAAGATGAACCATGTTGATCTATCGGTTTGCTGCGATTTTACAGAGTATTTCGGATCTTAAACTATCCGCTTGCATCTTTCTGTATGTTTCTGGTGGAAAACATGTCGGTACGCAGACGAGATTTTTACGCCGTAGAAGTAACTCGTCGTGCTCATTCCGAATAAGCAAAAAACCATCAAAATTTGACATGAACACGTGATTCGACTCCGAAAATTCATTCTGAATTGATGTAACAATCTTGACACTCGCTTTTCTAGAAAAGAAACATCAAATGGTAACATGAGAAAAATTTTAACTTTTAAAAACTGCTTTCGCAGATTTTCAGCTAGTCTAGAACAAAAGTAAAACCATGGATAGAGACGCCCCACTCTGCGGTTAGAAATGTGTATGACTAACGCAGACACCTGACATTTGAGCGGACGGACAGATATTGAAATTTATGTAAAAGTATTACTTATAGGGATGTGGATTCAAGCAAAACAATAATTGTGAAAGGAAATATTTTCTGTTAACAAAGTAGAGCATAATTAGAGAGGTATTAATCAACTTAGTTTTTGAGAACTTTAATATTGAGGTGAATAAACTGACAATTTTAAACATTTTTACAAGCTTCCGTAGCTTCTCTCTTCATCGTCAGATAAATTTTATGCGTAACAAGGGGAAACACAGAGTATACATACGTATAACGTGAGGGAAACATGTCTTGGCTATCGAATGACGAAAACCGCAACTCTCTAGCTATTGTTATTCAACAATTATTTAGAAAATCACGTTTATGAACGCACAGTAATAAATCACTTAGAAATCCAACATGTCTAAAAATGGGTTAGAATAACTGCTAATTACTAAATTTGGAATCGCTTTGGCAAGCAAGTACAGGATTTTGTAGCACTTGAAAATCTCTATCAAATGATATATTCGTTCATGAACTCCAATAAAGCGGTAACTCTCAACTAAAAGTGTAAGACATCAGAGTGACGAAATTAGCGTTTTTTTCTGTTGATTACTGAAAGACCGAGAAGGAGGAGCGAGATGAAACTGCATGTACTGAATACTTTTCTATCATCCTTTTGCAGCTAGTACAATGATAACCAGCATCATGTCATCTACACCAGGTAATTAACATCACCTTGGTATTATGTATAATGCTAGTGTTGAACTAAGCAAGTTGGAATCGAACTAGGTCTTATTTGGGATGGAGTATTCGTCTGCACGAAAATGAGAGCAAAGAGCTTCAATGAAAAGAAAGCTAAATAGTTGAGTATAAACAAAGTCGTTTCGACAATGTTTGCCAAACATGTCGCTCAACGCACTTCCCTACGTAGATTACGAATCTGACAGTTATTCCAGTTGAATCTGATAAAGTAGAATACTCTTTGAAATACTCCATGAATCATATCTCTATCACACTACGTTAATAGGAGCAGGTGAGTAATACTCTTCTTCAGACTAAGGCTCAAGCGGATGATTAAAACGACTATGATGAGTCCTCTCTCACTCTCACTCTTTTGCACAGATGTGACGATGACAATAGCAACATCAACAACGTGTAAGTAAAATAAGACATTTTATTGTTGTTATCTTTCAAAAACGATACATATCAACCGAGGACTTTTATCATTAAGATACTGCAAGTACTATCATAACAACGATTAATCCATGTAAGTAAGCAAAAAATATCTATTTAATTCCTATCGTAGGAACTTAAAAACGGTGACAATATGCTCTACTTGGAAAACGTTTCGTGACACGACATTTTTCGTACTACATATTTGGGTATTTTTGACAGTACGTGGTGGGCGGTGGGGGTGTGGGCAGTGTGAGTGAGTTCGAAAAGTAGTTTTCACACATAACGTATTTTTGTGATACCGTATGAATTTTCTTGAGCTTTTCAAGTGCTTATGTGATATGTACCTAGTGAAAAATTCGTGATAATGTCGGTGTGTCAAGCGTTTGAGTGAGATTGTTCTTTTGGGTCAAACTTCCTCGATCTATTTCATGCAAGAAACATTCACTCGATTCTCTATAAAACTAGGGAAGACTGAAAAATCTATACCAGTCCGACTGAAATGCAAGAAAAGGACACGTTTTCTGTTGTCCGGTTTCTTCGAAATCATTCAGTTTTGATTCTAACAAAACAACGAAAGACCACTTTTTAATACATCTTTGATTAGAATATGTATTATAATCGGTATATTCATCAAAATCGGAGTCGAATCAGGTGTTCATGTCAAATTTTGATGGTTTTTGGCATATATGGAATGAGCGTGACGACTTACCTTCTACGACGCAAAAATCTCGTCTGCGTAACCTGAAGTCATTATTCTTTCTTTCTGATCTCTATTTTTTGCTTCTGTGTGCATATAGAAATAGGTATAATGCACGAAACGAGGAAAAGAACAAATGTTATGTTTCTGGTGGAAAACATGTCGGTACGCAGACGAGATTTTTGCGCCGTACAAGTAACTCGTCGTGCTCATTCCGAATAAGCAAAAACCATCAAAATTTGACATGAACACGTGATTCGACTCCGAAAATTCATTCTGAATTGATGTAACAATCTTGACACTCGCTTTTCTAGAAAAGAAACATCAAATTGTAACATGAGAAA
Source organism: Didymodactylos carnosus (assembly GCA_905250885.1). NCBI lineage: Eukaryota > Metazoa > Rotifera > Eurotatoria > Philodinida > Philodinidae > Didymodactylos > Didymodactylos carnosus. The sequence goes on from CAJNOQ010004000.1 coordinate 10,782, forward strand.
AATTTGAGGAAAAAAAAATCTATGGGATAAGATGATGCGCTTTTAGAGTGAAGTAGTTATTCTGAATTTATACGCGCAATAAAGGGCCTGAACCTGAAGCTGGCCGTACTCAGAAAACTATCCTTTTCAGTAAAGGTTATTTTTAAGTCCCTAGTTATAAACTTATGCGTGATGATTTTCAATAAGAGGCTGTATATAGAAGTGAATACCTGTCAAGAATATGCTGACTGAGGGATACAAACGGCCAATGGATGTTATATATATGTGTGATGTAATATATGTTATACAAAACTCTTCCTTCAGGCTGAAAAACAGAAACTACCGAAAAGGGTAGTATTTCCGGTTTTTCATCATGAACGAACAGTTTCTGGATGTCTAGGGAGAAAAATGAGGGTTTTTTTTTTTTTCTCCCTAGACATCCCGAAACTGTTCGTTCATGATGAAAAACCGGAAATTTCTACTACATGTGTGGCTGGTGGCTTTGTTAAGCTCGCGTACGTCTGATCTCAATCCTGAGTGCGTTAGTCAACGAATTCGATTCTTGTTAGGTGCAACATCAACATTTTCTTTTGAACCTCTCGTTCCAATCGGTTGGAAAATGGAGATGTGTGGACAAAGTATCTAAAGACGGATTTACGAATTGCAATTTTTAAGCGTAAAAATGATGTCACAATTAGCATTTTCCGCTTATTTTGAGAATTCGCAGCGAATTGATGTGAACTGTATCGAATTCGATACTCTTAAAAACGAATTCATAAGATGAATTCGTAAACATCCGAAGAGATGAGGCACGATGCTGATCAATTCGCAAATAGTTCGTAAAATTAGTTTACGAATTAGTGTTCACTGCTTTTAGAACTGGATTAATTCGTATTACGAACTGATCCAGCGGTTGAAAATAGATACTTCTAATATTAATTCGTCGTTATTCTTATGAATTCGTAAAATACGAATTGATGCCAACTGAAATACAGCGAAACATGTTTGGCTTGTTGCGTAAACACTCACAGCCATCTTCGCAAAATTTCTTGTCCTTCATATCAATTCGCATTTTACGAATTCGTAAAAATAACGGCGAGTTGAGGTGAGAACTATGCGAATCGATGCGAAGAGACGAATCTACCTATTTTTAACCTTATAGAAAAATTTCTAGACAATAAAATGCGAATTTACGACTTCTATTTATGAAATTTGTCAGATATGCCTGACGAACTGAAGTCAAGGACAAGACATATATCTCTAAGGTTAAGAAAAGTAAGAATCGTCTCTTCGCATACTTCTCAACTGAATTTGCCGCTACGTTTACGAATTCGTAAAACACGAATCGATGTAGAATGCACCAGAAGCATTTCCGTGAGGTTGAAAATAGATAAATTCGTGTATTCACAGCGATTCGCATAGTTCTCACCTCAATTCGCCGTTATTTTTACGAATTCATAAAGAAGAGAGATTCCTTTTTGTTTTCTTTAGCGAAAAACTATTGACGAATTGATGAAAGAATTACAGCGAACAGACGATTCTTTGTTTTCTTAGCCTCATAGAAATATTTCTTGTCCTTGATATCAATTCGTATTCTGTGAATTCGTAAAAATAACGGCGAATTGAGGTGAGAAGTATACGAATTCGTTTCGTCTATTTACGAATTCGTAGATGCCAACGCACATCCGACGAATTCGTAAATTCTCATGTTTGCCAATTCACGAATTCTTGGTGGCCAAAAAGATCGTTTGACGAATTCGTTGATAGTAGACCAAGTCGACTTACGAATTCGTGAGGACCCGAATTGTCTTGCCTACGAATTCGTCCCAGTTTACGAATTGGCAAGAGGAACAAAAGAAGCACCTTTTTGGTTATTTTTTCATCATTTTTGTCTGTTCTCATCAGCTCTCACTGAATTACACATTCGCTGCGAATTACTAAAACAATAGTAAAACGCGAATTATTGTATCATTTTTACACTCAAATATTGTGATTCGTCAATTCGTCTTTAGACACTTTGTTCACACTAATGGAAAAATGAAGAGATCTTTTACCATTGGCTTATGATGCTCCTAAGGTGCGAATTGTAATTTTGGTTCTTATTTGATGCTGAGGTGATACATGAAATGCTATGATGCTTGTTTCGAACATTTAAAAGTTACGTATGATCTCTATGATTACTCAATTGTTGCAGGTAGCTTATATCAATGGAATACAACTGGCATCACTGTAGGAAATTCAACTCAGCTAGACTCGCCAGGTCAAATATTTATTGATTCTAATAACACATTGTATATCGTCACTTACAGTAACAGTCTTGTTCTAAAATTGTTACATAATACAATCAATTTCATAGTAGTAGCTGGCAACGGTACAGGTGGTTCAAGTTCAAAGCAGTTTAACGTTCCACAAGGTTTATCTCTTGATGAAAACTATAATTTATACGTTTCGGATTTCTACAATAATCGAGTACAAAAATGGCTATATGGCGCATCATCGGGTACAACAATTGCAGGAATATCAGGTTCAAGTGGATCGGCTATGAATCAATTCGACGGACCAGTAGGTTTATTCCATTGAGTGTAAGTCTACAGGCATACGACATAAATTGTTTGTGTGTGTGTGTGCGTAAACAGGTGTGACGGACGTACATACACATAGCCCATGCGCCAGTGTGACGGACGTAAATACACAGATTGACTAATGAGGGTGACGGACATACATCGACATGGGTACATCTGTGCGGGTGTGCTGTTGAATCAGAGAAGTGCGTTTACACTTGTTCGAGTTGCGAACGCGGGCCGAAGGGACACAAGAGCCTTGTCTGGAATTTAGAAATACAATATTTTTATATACAATATTGTAAGGTCTCGAGAAAACTTTTATATAGATTCGTAGTACATTATGTAGCTTACACTTCAACTCAGAGAAATATTCATAACATATTTTAGATAGTCCCTGGCGAATACCGACCGAAGGGAGATGTGAGCGTTGTCTTCTATTCAGAGTCGTTGAAGTTCGTTTGCAGATATAAGTTCATAAAGTCTATGGACCGAGCGGGTGGGAACGTGCGTTATCTTTTTTTGTCTCTCGTGCTTAAAAACATTTTTCTTCTCTTCCTTATGACTGGCTTATCCATGATATATCTGATAGCCATTTTTCGTATTTTAGATACATACACACAGGCATGCAATCATTTTGCAAGATCCCAGACTAAAGTCCAGGGAACAAAGAGACAGATCGAAAGTCTGGAATAGTAATACCATTGTAAAGAGACATCTGACCTAAGAATATTCCATTTCAGATTTCTATTTATGTTATCCTCACATCACTTATTGAACTTATTCTTGTCATTGCTCGGGAACTACTCTTTTAGAGATACCATTAACAGCTGCTGTTACAATAGTGTTTTTACTAAAATTGTGGTGCACTCTCATCTTAAAAAATATCACTCAGCTCTGTAGTAACAAGATCGAGTTACAATAAAATGAATAATATTCCCAACAGTATATTTATTCGACGTACAGTCAATGGACCGTGTGAATCCATGTGATTCACATTATTTATTTCTAGATTCATCAAATACCTATATGTATGTCGCAGACATTAATAATCATCGTATTATGAGATATTTCACAAATTCAACAAGTGGTGCTGCTGGAACAGTCGTAGCAGGCGGTAATGGTGCAGGCAATTCAAATAACCAGTTAAATCAACCATTCAGTGTATATTATGATTCAGTATCAAATTATTTGTATATAACAAATACTGGCGGTCAAGCAGTAATCACATGGAGCCCAGGTGCAGCGAGCGGTATGTTTGTAGCAGGTACAGTCGGTGTAAGTGGCTCGGGTTCCACATATCTAAATGGACCGACTCATTTAACAGTAGATACATACGACAATTTATATGTATCGAACTGCTTGAAAACAGAGATGGTGAAGATGCCAGCAAACAGCGAGTTGGATTCTTCTTTCAAGAAAATATGTGACGGGTTTGTTGAATTATTCAAGGAAACATCGAATGAAACGCATAAAATAAATTGTCTTACACGCGCTGTGATCATATATAGAATTGTAAAAATGGTAAAGATGAATTGAACTGTGGGTTACTCTTAAAGTTTCCTATATAAAAAAACTGATTTACTAAGAAAGAACTTACGAACACAGAATAAAATAGGCTATAACCGTTGTAGGAAACCCTAGAGAATGTCCGGTTTCCCTGATCAGACGACTGGTCAGCAAACTGTAAGTAAAAAAGTCTTTGCTTATTTTCTTGGTCAGGACCTGTTTATTTCCTGACCAGTAAAAGAAATCAAGGACAGGATCTGCTTTTTGGATAGTCATCGGCATTTAACTATACTTCGGCGTTAAAAGCGACTATAGCTTTTTCAGGTTTGATTACATCATGTTTTAGTTATTAACATCAAGTTCTTAAGATTTGTGAAATTATTCCTTTCAGAGTCGTTTTGCATCCAATGGTTAATAGCCAAAGAAGAATGTAACTGTCACACACACTTTATTTCAGTAAATTCACAACTATATATAGTATATTTCAGCTACCGGAAGATCTCTTAGGAAAACGGGGAAAAACACATATTGTACAAGAGAGAGAGAGTGAGAGAGAGAGACGAATAGGAATGAAAAATGATCATGGAAAAGAGTGAACAGAAAGAGAAAACATACTTCATACAAAAGCAGAAGAGTGAATACATATAACAGAAGGAGAGAAAAAGAAAATAACTATCGAGCGAAGAGACGCATATGTGTACTGAAAGATGACCACAGTTGAAATGGAATTTTATACCTCCTAACAGGTTTTTATCAGCCCCATGATCCCTTTAGGACCTCACAACCTTTATCCGCAAATGAAAAAGACATGTTTTTACGGAAGTCATACATCAAAGACAAAGGATTCCGTACGAGTACACAGCAATTTTGGCTCTCTAATGCCCAGGGACCTGACCAGGTGCCGAACATTGAGGGGGTGTAACGAAAGCTTGTTGTCCGAGATAGTGTAAACTTTATTTTAAATAATTACCTTGTTACTGTTCTTTTAAATTGTTGGGGGAGTAAGCATATTCGATCTGTTTTTAACCCTTTCGGGACGGGTGGTACACCGTATATACCACAGTCTTTCGTTCTGTTGTGACGTGTCGAAGCATATGTTTTCTTGCCTTTTTCTATAGAACATACATATTTTTCAGTTTTTACTCTTTCCTCTTCTTATGGTATCTTCTAGTAAATTCTTTCCTTTTCACACTTTTATATATTCAGCGGTTGAAATGATGAGAAAAATATGGAAGTCAACAACGTTCAAGAAGAAGTCGTCCTTCCGCAGAAAAACCACTTCGATTGACGTCTCGTCATTTTCCAGCACTAACTGGTGGAGCAAAACGAAGGTGTATTGTATGCAGCTCAACTGTCAAGCGACCAAAAAAGCAATCTCCTACCCGATACGAATGTTCAGACTGCAATGCAGGCTTGTGCATCCCGAATTGTTTTCTCGACGATCACACTCTAAAGTCATATTAATAAACTGGACTGAAAACTAGAATCAATTGATTCTTAAAAACTAATTTTTGTAAGGTGCAGGCAATTCAAACTTCAAGTAAAATTTTTTTTTGCCGTTTTTTTTACATCATTTGATAGAGTGAGAGTTGCTGATCACGAAAAACAACTTTTTACCTTACACAGATATCTTTTTCAGGTCGGAAAATACGAAAGAATCGAAGTATGTCGTATTTTTCAAATTCACATTTTTTTCAAAATACGCCTCATATTTCGGTTTGTGCTTTCTCTGAGTTATAGTCACCAAGATAGTCACCAGATTCTAGTCCTGGGACTCGTAAGAAACTCGATACAGCGCCCAAGCCGCGGAAAATCAAGGTGTCGTTTGACTTCCGTCTTCAAGAGGAGATCCCGAGCTATCAGTCCATGAAAAAAAATCAATACAATCCTATTCGAAATTTTTTACACACGACCTGGTTTTTCAAAGATCTCCTAGAAAAACCCGTTTCAGAAAACTCTTCAGAAAATAATTATGCTTGTGGAAACATGTCCATAAGTCTCTTCTTTCGCATGGAAAAAATCGGAGCTCTCTATCAAAAGTTATTCAAAAAGCACCCACGGCTGTTCTATTTTGGCGTTTTTCTCAAAACTCGTTTTTGTTCGAACATGCCCAGTGTGAAACCCTTTTTTTAAATATACTTCAAGCTAGAGTTCTCGGGCTGGTTTTATTTTAAACTAGACACTTAACTGCATGGGATGCTGGTATCCGATTTTTGATTTAGGCCTTCGTTAGTTTTCTAGAGATCGAAGATTCTCAAAAACCCGAAAAATGTTTACGGGTGTTCCAGAGATTCTTGATTTTCTAGAAAAGGCGAGCCTAATTCAAAAATTGGGTCCCAGCACCTCACGCAGTTAGATGTCTAGTTTAAAATAAAACCAACCCGGGATCTCTAGCTTGAAGTATATTTAAAAAAAGGTTTCCACACTAGAGGGTGGTTTTTGACCATGGACTCTGGAAAACCCCGGAACGGTAAGAGATAGCTAGCTAAAAAGAATTTCATAACCACACTTTGATATGGCAAATGTTTGCTGAAAGTTTGATCAAAGTCGGATGAAAGACAAAAAAGATTTTTTCTGAGGGGGGTGTAGCGGCCGTTCAACCACTTCTTACTATTTTTGTCTTCTATGCATTCTTAATTTAGTTAACAATAAACTAGTTATAAGTTGCATAGAAACTCGAATTTAAAAGACACATTTTTCTTCGTGCCTTTTTAGAATATACAAAGGATATAGTTTAGTTTAGAATTTTTCTTTTGGTATTAAGTTCTATCTATTTTAAATTCTAAATTCGTTTCTGGACTCTTGTGTTCTTTTCTGTTGTCCAAACGTTGTTAACCAGTCTCCGCCAATTCACGTCACCACAAGCAATCCTCTACCAATATTATTTTCTCATCGTCAACATCAATACTATTGACAAACAACGAACTATTGACTCATATTTCTACTTACCGCATTGTTCAACAAACGATTTGTTTTCTTTTTTTTATATAATAACAGTAATAATTCATAATCATATGTTGTTGTCAGGATCAAGAACTGGGCTGCTTTGTAGTGAAAGTTGAATTCGGGGCACAACTGTGCACACTACAATTGGAGGTTCTACCCAAATATTTGGTGGAACATATATTTTGTATGACCAAAACTGACAACAGCATCATCAGCATCGCCCCATCATCACTATTATAATTGTTATTATCGTGGTTGACATCATTATTAGTGTTGTTCTTCTTATTATGATCATCTACATCATCGAAATCAAATATTGAATATCTCGGTAACATCTTGCCTTCGAATAATTTACAAGTATTGAGGTAAGATCCACCCAAAAGTGTTCTCAAGGTGTTGTAAATCCGTGTCTCATTTTGGTTTCGATAATAGTTTTTCGTTACGAGAATTTGATATGTCTAGAGAAACAATTTTGAATAAGGACAAAAAGATAGAGGTCCACTCGAGTGCCTCTACAGATCGTGATCTTTCAGCATTAGAAGTTGACGAGCCGAGAGTACATACAGAACATAATATTTCACCAAAATCAGTACCATCAGGTGCATCAGTAAGATCTAAGGCTGCATCTGTTTCCACGGATGTAGTGGAAACAATGAGTGCATTAATGACAGAGGCCATGAATCGCATGGAAAGAGCACAGAAAATTCAGGCAGAAGCCTTAGAGAGAGTCATGAAGAATGCACAAGAAATACAGGCAGATGCACTACTACGAGTCTTCAGTCAG
>CAJNOQ010004001.1:0-18560 GCA_905250885.1 Didymodactylos carnosus
AAAATCTAGTATCGCCCGATTCATCTAGATTACTAGATTTTTACTCGATTGCAACTACTGTGTAACGACAGTGGAAATCTAGTAATTGGGCGATTACTAGATTTTTTCTGGTTGCAACTATCGATTTATCGCCCGATAATCGATCGATTTAACTATTGCTAGATGTTCACGCAGACGCATCTAGTTAAAAGTCCCTTTTCCAACTAGTAATCTAGATGGCAACTAGTCGTATATCGCCCGATTATAGAAGAAATGTATCTAGATTTTTCTCATAGGTGATATTTGCTTGGGTGAAGAAGATTATTGTTTATTCCGGTGGCGTAAACAAACTATTTTAGGACATTTCAGCTGAGTTTTGCAAGAGACTAATAATTAGGAAATTTTATAAAAATGCTTCGTTACGATGAACCTTTGCCAGTATTCATTCTGTACAGAAAAGAAATCCCACTGTTTTCAATATTACACACTAGGAAACGTTACTACATTGGGATTCTATTTCTCTTTACACTGAAGAAGTCTGATCTTGGTTATGAGACAAAACGGCTGTTTCTGAAAAGAAAATTCATTTAGTTTTTGGAATCCAGCATTTAGCAGAGTTGTTAAAACCGTAACTCTAAAACTGCAAAGACACTTGAACAAACTTATAAATCGATTTTACTACGAATAGAAAGAAAGCAGAAAAGTACAACCCTTTTGTAGATTCAAACCTGCCAGAGGGGCATACTTTTCTGCTTTCTCGTATTTTCTCCTTAAAGGAAACATTTTTGAGAGTTAAGTCTGTAACATAAAATGTAGCAAATTTAAATTCTATGGGCTGGGATCAGATTTTCAGAAATCGTTCTTCAATGTAAGAAATAGTAAATATCAGTTTTCATCTTAAATATCGATTTGTACAAAGTTGGGTATCAAAGAAGAAATTTGATAGAGACAAAAATATGGTAAATTTAATTTATCAATACTCAATACTCAACTTTGAAAAGTTTATTTTTCATGGTGAAAAATCAAAAAATATCATCTTTTTGCCTAATTTCCAAATTTTCCAAATGAAGGAAAACTTTTTCAAAGTTGACTTAGAGACAAAAATATGGTAAATTTAATTTAAGTCAACTTTGAAAAAGTTTTCCTTCATTTGGAAAATTTGGAAATTAGGCAAAAAGATGATATTTTTTGATTTTTCACCATGAAAAATAAACTTTTCAAAGTTGAGTATTGAGACAAAGATATGGCAAATTTAAATTGTTCGATTTTATCTGATGAGTTCAACTTTGTACAAATCGATCTTCACCGTTGAAAACGATATTTACTGTTTTCTACCACAAAGAACGATTTCTGAGAATCTGGTCCCAACACATAGAATTTAGAAAATTAAATTTACTACATTTTATGTCGCAGATTTAACTCTCAAAAATGCTTTTTTCAAAGGGAAAACATCACTCATCAACTACTACATGTGTGCCTGGTAGCTTAGTTGGTTAAAATGCCGCGTACTTCTAGTCTCAATTCTGAGTGCGCTGGTCAGCGAATTCGATTCTCGTTAGGCACATATTTTTTTTTTCGTATTTTTTAAGCTAGATTAGTTAGAGCACCCGGTTAACCTGTAGGTTAACCTAGGTGATCGCCTTCCTCTAATCAAATATTTTTCGTCTTCGGATCTAGCTTAACCGGTCGGTTAACTGGGCGGTTAATTTAGATGTCAACCTCCCGCTCCTTCTCGATTATGATAACCTACTGCTCGGTTCACGACTAGGTTGGAGCTAGTTAACTAGGTAAAAAGGTACATTTACCTAGATCCATCAAGTGAATAACCGCGCGGTTATGTAGTCGATGGAGCTAGATTCTCTCCGTAGAGCATTTTTGCTTCTCATACATGTATGAGAAAGACATACCATACATAAAAAATCTTCAAATAGTGGAAAAAATCTAAATATGTAACATATTTGGATGTGGCATCAACTGATTAACTGGCGATTATTTTTGCTCAGTCGGCCAGATACTTTTTGCTCATTTCTACCAAAAAAGATCTAACTTGTTGTGCACGACGAATATTTCTCAGAATTCAAATATCGCCAGTAACGATGGCGTTAACAAATAGCTGCGAATTTACAAATAAAAACTAATGATTATTCAATACAAATCAGGATCACTATAGCAGCATACTTTGAGAGTTTCAATGCGTCTGATAGTGATACAAACAAGAGCGTGTATACATACAAGGAACCAAAAGACAGTCATTTATTGAGATTACAGTATTATGCTGATCAGGGAACTTACAGGGGGGATTACATTCCAGGTTCGGTCTAAAAGCATCAATTTTAAATTTTAATCAAGACGTTAACATAATAAAACTTCAAAAAAAACTATGCTAGTATCTGACTTTCTGTACTGGACACACCATAACGAAGTGTTTTATGTTACAAAAATAAACACAACATTCAAAGCAAGAACTAACTATTTTGTTTTTTTATTCGTTAAAAAAATCACCAAAATTTGAAGATTTTATTATTTTTCTGTACAGATATATGCTCGAATGATATATTATTAGAAATAAATAAATAAGAACATTAGGACTAGACAAAGCTGCATCAGACAAGCTAGCGACAGCGCTAAAACCACAGATCAGTTAGATGGATCTACAGATTAGTAACAGATTGAAAACCATGTAATTGTTATAACATTCTAAATTCTTAAATTTTTATTTCTAATCACTCTTATATTATGTCTTGAAATGTGTGTTTATCTGCCAGCTACCAATTTGCGTTTGTCTCTCCCGCTGCGGACATCGCGGACATACATACATACATACTAGCATTTTAACTCGATAAGACTCTTTCCTTTATAGCCAAGGAGAGTGTTATTGATGTAATTTGTATGACAAATTTCTCATGTTTCTCATTGAAATTTGGTATTCGTAGATAATCGAATATTTCCGGTACAGTATCAAGCGAACAAAATTGAAAACCCATAGCAGATGGTATCGGTGGTGGAGGCAATTGTGCTTCCCATGCTTGGAAAAACCCTTCGACATAGTTCTTGAAATTTTTAACGCTTTGATTATCCACAAAGTTTGTGACACCATCAAGATTATTCTGTGTCAGTGAGCCACACGGTAGAAAAGCACGATTTGGAGTAACAACTTGCGAAGTTAGGTTTTCGATCCAACAACCATTGGTTTTCGTATGATTGAACAGCATAAGAATATAATAATCATCTGAACTTGGACGTGTACAGAAATTAAATAAAAGCGTGCGATTATTTGATATAGAAAGGCATCGCTCAGATACTGTCAACATTTCTGGCCAACACTGTTTACTACATGGTAGATATGATAAATACTTATCATAAGTTCCACGCTCAACTTCCATTTTGTTCTCTTCATTTTTGTTCCATTCAAAAACAAACACACATAAAGTATTACAATTTTTGTTTTGAAGTTGTGCATATTTTTGAGTTTCAAAAAATTCATCGGCTAATTTCTCCTGTACGACTACTTGGTAATGCTTAAAAGGTGTATTCATCATGAATGCAATAGCTAATGTAATATTGTCAAATAGATTTAAATTCGTCATTTCGAATGCTTTAATTTTAGCAAAAAACTCTTGTTTGTCTGTTACATTTAGATTCTCATCAATCCAGACAACGATTTGCTTTCGTCCATCAAATACAATCATATCATCCTCGTTTTCCATCTCTAAATAAGACCAGTCACCTCGTGTATCTGAGTCATGTTCTGAATTTAATGATGATAATCTTGAACGATATGCCACTCCTACCAGAGGCCGTTTATCATTTTAGATTTCAAACAATTGTTGTGTAATATTCTGCTTGTTTATAGATAAATAATTGATACGAGAAAGTCGTTGATTAATTTTTTGTATTCGTATATGAGCTTCAGGAAGTGTTTTTCTAAAGTGATTTAGAGACTTCGTTAAGTAGTATATTGCTTCGACATAGTTTTCTTGGTAAGCACGTGCTGTACCACAGAGTTTAAGTTTATCAGCTACACTTTTATCCGGAAGTGGAACTAATTCTTGCTCAATTTCCAAAGCTATTTTCATTATATCAACGCAGTCGTCAAAATTACATGCTTTGAAATATTCATACGAGACTACATCTAGACATTGTACCGTATCGAAATCTCGAAACCAAATACATGAATTAAATTGTTCTTCCAATTTTCTGTTATTACACACTTGAAATGTTTCATTATCATCGACTATAACCGAAGCAATAGCATCATCAGATGAGAAATAAGCTTTAATATGGTCTTCTGGATATATACTATGTTCCATTTCAAGTACTTTCCTAAAATAGGCCCAATAAATTCGTTCGTTGCCTTCAATGTTTTTTACAGTTAAAGCAAGTAATCGCATATTGTAAACAAGCTTTGGATGGTTGAAGGGTAATATAATGTCATAAATCTGCAATGCACACTCGAAATAGCGAACGGCTTGTTTATATTCGTTTTGTTTAAAATAAATCAGGCCAATCTGTTCCAAAGTGCTCGCTATATGTGACTGTTCGTTAGTTTCTTCATATATTTGTAGTTGTAGTTGAAAGTAATGGAGCGAATTTTCTAAATTATCACAATTTAAAATACCATAATATTCGAATATTCGACTAGCGGATGAATTATCAAGTAATATTTTTATACCCTTCTCTGCATACTGAGTAATGTGATCAGCCGGTACATCGATATCATTTGCATCTTCATTAGACATGGTATATAGTTTTGAAATATCAATTAATGTCTTTGCCAGATGTTGCGGAATACTATCTGGCGAGTTATTAAATAAATCAATTGCATGATTATAGTGGATCAAAGCTGCTTTTAAATTTTCCCTTTCTAAATATATATGGCCAATATTACGATGTATATTAGCTTGTAGACTAAAATTAATAGTATTTTTATACTGATGAAGCAATAAATGGTAATACTCATGAGCTTTACGATACTGTTCCATACTAAATAAGAGTCTACCAAAAATGACGGTCATACTTGTATCTTCAAATTCTTGTTTTGTCTTTTGTATATAATTTAGTAAAGAATCAAAACCGTCTTTTGTTGCCACCGATAAATGAATTGTTGTTAGTTCTGACTCAGTATCCGTGGTCACGTTTTCGATTCGAAAAACTGTTCCTAGATTGAACCAGATCTCTCTTTTGTTATTTCCATTTACATAGGCAACACTGTCACCATTATTTATTTTTATTTCAATTATCACAGACTTTAAATGAGTTGTATCATGTGTTTCATTTTTCAGGCAATCGAGTATCGAATCAAGATCTAATGTTGTCGATAGAAGTCCATTAATGCAAATTAAAAAAATAGTTTGGGATTGGTTATGAAAACGACTAATTTCTTTTGGAGTCATTTTTAAACTAAAATACGCAATCGTATCAGATGTCACTTGTTGTTCGATGCTTTTCAAGTGGTCGATTAAATCAACAAGAAAAAGTCTCAATGAATACAATACATAAATATCTTTGATTCTCAATGCTTTTTTTAATATTCGAGCTACAGTGCACTCTTCACTTTTATACCAATCAAGAGCAGTACTCGAAGCGTATGAATGACGAAACGTTTCGATATTTTCCAGTTCAAACTGGTTACTCGAATAAATTCTTTTACATATCTGTATCATATTATCATATTCACGTGGAATATTTTTGATCGCATTCATTTCTTTAAATGCACCTGTCACAGTCAAGTACCATAGAAATGATGCTGATTCTGTTGTTAATTGACTAGTTGAGTTTTGTTTTAAATCAAACACACTAATTTCCAGTAAATTTTTATGTATAATTTTAATTTGTTCTTTAATACATTCAGTAATCAATTGTTGATCTTGTTCTTTTAGAAATATTTTTTTAATTTTAGGATATGCATTTAAAAAACGATCATTTTGATCATCACCGCCCTGGTACACAATAATGGAATCAATAGTTCGTAAACGATAAATTACTTCAAGTCTGGGAAGATAATAACGCGGAATAATGAGTAATATTTTTTCATTTACGATCCATTTGATATAAAGAAAAAAACGCTCGATATTATCGAACGTTTTCATATGGGAAATAAACGATTGTTCTGCTAATTGTCGAAGATTGGATGAATATTCACTATCATCATAGAACAAAACTACTATAACATCTTCTGAAGTTTCTTTTGGCTCATAAATGGCGGAAGAATTCGTGCCGTAGTTTATGGTAGTTGGTGATTCGTTATCCAAAACATCAACTGATATTGACAGTTCGTTTAACTTCCTTAGAATAGTAGTCAAATTTCCATTCGTCGTGTGGTTTATTAAGTCACTGCTCGTATTATCAACAGGATGAACGACACTACGCTTTAGTCGTTTACAGCAGCCAGCACCCATTTTCGTTATTTTTTGAAATAGACTACAGTATTTCTTCCAAGCTTGGTCGTAGATATAAGGCACACTTCCGCTAACAGTCGTCCATATCAACCAAACACTAACAGCTCAAATGTTGACTATTCGATAGTCAAATGCGTAATAATCCTCTTATCGCAGTTCTTTTCTTTATGATGATTTCCCTGTCCAGTGGATGCCGTAAATGAATTATAAAGTAATTCAAAAACAATGACTTCTAAAATAACCCAGTTTCTATTAAATTTATCAATACTTTGGGCAGTATCTACTAAGGTCTATTCCACTAGGGTCTACCACGGTCTACAAGGGTCTATCATTCTAAGGGTGATGGCACAAACACACACACGCGGTCTGTTCTCTGAGAGTGCAGGCGGAAACACACACACATTTATAGCAAGACCCTTATAAACCCTAGTAGACCTGGTAGACCTTAGTAGATCCAACAAACCCTAACAGATAGGCTCCAATAGAATTTACAGACCCTGGATTTGCACTAGATGTATCTTTTTTACTGATAGTAGGAGACTACCTTAAGTTTTGGATGGCTTCTTTGTTTTTGTTTTATTTTGCAAATAACTGTGACCATTTATCAAGGGGGAAATAGCGAACTCTTAGACTCCTATGGACTCCCATGGACTCCTGAAGTCCAGGAGTCGGAGAGCAAAAGTTTTCTTTTTGGGAATCACTTCCCAAAAAATGAACACTTTTGCTCTTGGACTCCTGGACTTCAGGAGTCCAAGAGTTCGCTATTTCCCCCTTGCCATTAATGGTCCTTACAGTACAAGAGTGGAAAAAAAACGTTATAGAAAAGTAGAAAAGTTTTTTGTACGTGAATAGTGGATAGAGAGGAAACAATCGAACAAAGGAAGAACATATAGCTGCCAAATCGTCGGCAAAAAATTGACTTAAACAAAAGCCAAGAAAAATGTCCATATCACTATGATAACAAATGAAACGTGTTGGAGTGAATATGCTTCCTTGCAGTCCTTCTTTCATTATTTTAAACCATCTTGACTTTTTTCCACCAATCTCTATAAATGCCCTTCTCCCACTCAACCATATATTTATCCAACGTAAATAATTTTTTGAAATTCCCATTCTTTTTAATTTGGCAACACAGCCAGTGTGCCACAAGTGATCAAGAGGATTCTTATAATCGACATAAACTGTCGCTACGGGTGTATTGTTAGACATCAAACTAGAAATCTGCTCAAAGAACAACAGTACGCGAGTTTGTAAGCAAAAATAGGCTCGAGAGCGTCGAAGAAGGTTTCTTCTTTGAGAAAGTTTTGCAGGCCACCTGAAGCACATGACGAGTGCCAGGAAAGACCGAAGTCGGGAATAGATATGGATTCAGAGACATTGGAATTATTTCATTCTGCCCGTGCCTCATTGCCTGCTGACAAAAAAAGATCGATTGTAACATGAAATGGACGTGCTTATCGGAAAAATCCGGATAATACATTAACGCCAATAACGGCTTTTAGTAGTAGTTGTAAAGACGATGCTAATCAGACATCAATCATTGATACCTCACAACTGTCACATCACATTCACCAAGCTCACCACATCAGCAGCATTCTAGAAAATGAATGTTTCCTTCAACATGACAATGGAGATTGCGATTAGTTAGGGTTTAACGTCGGTTTGATGGATCAAAAGAACTTCACACCATTATTAAGTTAAATCGTTTCTCTTTCCTCTCTGAGTTTCTACATTGAGTATATGTGCTTAAACGTACATCACGTATCATCCACTTTTTAAACTTGTCGCGTTCTTTTCCTTTCATACTTATAAGTATGCAAACCTTCTATTCTTCTCTTACGTAAAGAAAGTTAGCAGCAGATTTCTATATTATATTGTTTCCTTCGTTTTTGAAATGATCTTCTGAACGAGACGAAAACTCAAACTTTTGTATTTTCGCCTAACGTTTTTTTATTAAAGCTGTGCCATCTTTGGAGGTAAGTGTGCCAGACAGCACTCAATGAACTCTATCGAATGGTAAAATCAGTTTTCCACCATATTGTTTCTGTAAAAATAATAACCTCTCCTTACGCCGACTCTCCTATTCATGTACACTCTTTCTAATCATACTACATCACTCTCCTATTATTCATTTCTCAGTCCGTCACATTCTGCATCCTTCTCCTTTGTGTGCATGTTCCTTACTCATTCTGAACGCATTTAATATCATTCTCTCGTTGTTCATCCTATCTCTCTTTATTCATATTTCACCTTTCTCCTGTTGCCTATACGTTTAATAACTCTCTTTGTTACTTGCACTATATATACTTATTGTATAGAAATTGTCCCAATAAAAGAACAGGATTGTTCTGTTTCGCGAAGAGGATTCTTCGGTTTCGGGAACAGGTGCCTAACTTCTAGACTTCTGAAGTCCAATGGAATACAGAAGTGTAGATTTTTGGAATGGATTTTTATAATAGCAAGGACTCCAGAAAATAGCGGAGTCCCTTGGAGTCCCGGAGTCTGCTGTTTCCCCCTCGAACAATTGTGTTCTGTTCTGTGAATTTTTTTCCCACAAGCAGAACGTTTTTGTTCTCTTTGTGGGAATCGAGATTTCTGGGACACTTCCGTTCAATAAAATTTTTGTTAAGTTTCCTTAAGGACTCCAAGGGACTCCATGAGTCCGGAATGCAAAACAAGAGCTTTGTTTGCTTTCTAACGCCAAAGTTTTCCTTGGTTTTCTATGTAAGTTGTTCTTACACATGTTTAGAATATACATACAGTTGAATGTTTTTTGTGTTCTGATTGTCCATGACGCTAAAATATCTCATTTCAGATAAAAACATTCAAAAAGGTCGGTATTTCTGGTCGCGGTATTTCGATATGGATACCGATACAGGTGCATAACTAGGAGATATTCTTGGGCCTGTAAAAAGTCTATATCCGAGTTTGAAGGAGCTAAACTTTCAACTAACCATTAAACAAATCAAGATTGTTACAAACTTCGATTTCTTCTTGTCTCGGAATATCGACAGTGTACGAGTTATATTAACGTAGTAATACAAGTTCTGTAGTCGATGACTCCCTTTGAACTTATGATAGTTTCAAACTATTACTGTTCATCTCATTGTTCGTTAGTCTCATCACTTCTCGGATCTTGTCCAAGATATATGTCACATTTGTTATTCGTCCAACCAAAGACCGAAATTTAGTCTGTGGACGGCTATGAAAATAGATCTCTTCAGCAGACCCTGTAATACCATACTAGAAACGAAATTACATTATATCAAGTGAGACAATAGTGAAGCCAAATGACTCACTTGAACCCATTTTTGTCTACCGTTCACTTCTGATAAACACATGAGTGGTGCTCCATAATCGCCATGTTGAATTCTCGGTATTTGAAGTTTGTCTCGGTATTTATTCAAATCGTCGAGCGATTTATCATGAAACGCCTTGAAATCCTCTCTATTGACCAGAACATTATTCTAAATAAACAGAGAGAAGTTGAACACATAAAACACAGTTATCACTTCAGTAAAAACATACCTTAAATGGTAGCACGTTAAACATATGCTTGATGGATGAGAATTGTAAATTTTCAATAGCTACTTCTAAATCACTTTCACTATAACGCTCAACGTCAGTTTGTCTTCTGTCATTATCATGATATTTATGCCCATAGCCGGTTTGTATACATATTTGTGTTTGTCGAATTAAATCGACCGCTAGTTTATTTTGGAAACTGGACGGTAAACAAACTAGAAGCATATGATGTATAAGGAACATCAATCTGATTTGTATGCATAGTCACCTGGTTGATTTAAACTATCAAATTTAAACGGTTTGAAAAGTTTTAATATGACAAAATCGATTTGCTCATCTGACGAGAATTGATAGTAGACACGTTCAACATTTTGTACACTGTCAATATTATTTGTTTGACCTCTGTGACGAGCCCAAACTTTTATCCAATCCAACTCTTTCATGTTTGGAAAACACATTTTACTAGTCAGCGCCAGATACTTAAAATAGCTAAGTAAAATCAGGTAAGATGCAGATAAAATGAAGCGTAAGTGGTTACCGGGTGAATTAAACTTCCACTACACAAGTCTTGTTTATTCGTTTCTATTTGTATACTCCATGACCAATCGCCAACTGATGTAAATCGTCCGTAGGATATGCGTTTAACACGATCATGATAATATTTTGTGCCTTTAAACCGTGGATCATTGCTATATATGTATGTACGAGGTGAATAACCACAACAAGATTGCCATGTTTCATCGAGTTTTATTCTGTCTAACGGAGCACTGGATACAATTTCACCATCTGTCTGGCACCATGATAATATGTTATCACTTGTAGACGATTCGTCCTTTACAGTATAACTACGATATGCAAGCGTGGCTGAAAAATAATTAGCGATTTAATTTAAAAATTCGTTGGTCAATGACCGATTATAGTGAAGAATTGTAGAGACGTAAACTGATGAAGAGAGAAGCATAAGTGATTTACGTAGTCGAACAAACATAGAGTGGACAAACTTCAAATAGGTGCCATTTTACTCATTCATAAATTTCTTTTCCACAAAATTCTTACGAGGGAACCTCTCGGGAACCTCTAAATCGCTTTTTGATAAAAATCCAGTGGGCTATAGGTTATCGACCATACTGATTTCGAATATGATTATGGGAGCTGCCCATGGTCGATCAAAGATCCGATTTTCTGGAAAACCAGTTTTCCAGAAACTCTAAAGAATAGCCAAAACCTTTGGTTGAGAAGACATAATTGTAGCCTGCGAATTTCTGATTAAAATGAGACATCTCCTAGCTCTATACGACCTTTCTTTGCAAAGTTATAGAATTTACAAGAAAAGCCCTAAATGCTCAGAGCTACAAAAAAAAGAAGAAATTCATTTGGGGCTTTTCTCGTAAATTCTATAACTTTGTAAAGAAGGCCGCATAGAGGTAGGAGATTTCTCATTTTGATCAGAACTTCGTGGGCTGCAATCGTAACTTATTAAGAGAAAGTTACAATAAAAAGCCCTAAATTAATTTGTTCTTATTTCTGTAGCTTTGAGGATTTAGGGCTTTTCTTGTAAATTCTATAACTTTGCAAAGAAAGGTCGTGTAGAGATGGGAGATATCTCATTTTAATCAGAAATTTGCGAGCTATAATTGTGTCCACTCAATCAAAGGTTCTGGTTATTCTGTAAAGTTTCCGGAAAACTGGTTTTCCAGAAAAACGAATCTTCGAACGACCATGGGCTGCTCCCATAATCATATTCGAAATCAGCATGGTCGATAACCTATAGCCCACTAGATTTTTATCAAAAAGCGATTTATAACCTCGAGAGATTCCCTCGTTAGAGCCAGGGAAAATGACAATATAGAGCCCGACTCTTTTAATTTGAAAAACAACATAGAGTGGAGCCTGATTTTTATAACTACCAATGCAAAGTTGTCTACTGAACCAGGAAATGAGAGTCTCATCCTAAAATTTCCCAATGCGGTAGAATTGACCAACGTAACTCACGTTGTGAACGAAAAATGATGTGCACAAGAATATCTAATATTTAACATTTGCATAAAGTACAGCAAACACATCGTAGAATGATCTTCTCATTCAGATTTGGTTTAAACTTTGCCACATTCTAGAGGACACTTCACAATATATATGAAAAGAGTTTGGAGGTTTAGGGACTTGTAATTTTTTAGAAAAAATCTTTAATTTTTTGGACCTTTTTTCCTTAGTTTTTAAGTTTAAATAAACTATTTACTTTTCACTCTGAAACCTCGATCTTGTAACCCATCGATAGACCACATCGAGATGTATATGTGAAAAGATTGTCATTATTCTCGAACAAGGTATGGCGGAAAATGGATTCTCGGGACCAAAAGTGTGCCTTTTCGAAATCTTGCCTGTAGTTTTTCTGCAGGGAAGCATTTTGGAGCGGTGATATGAGTGTAGAAGTTTTTTATCATATTTTTTCTATGGGATAATATTTTCATGTTGCTAAATTTCTTAATGTCAAGTTCTAAAATTGAAAATACTGAGACGCTGCACACGCTACTTTCTCTTTTCTTACCAGAAGATAGTGTTCAGAAAATCTTCGACTCATAGAACATAGACACTTTCACATAGAGAGTCGAATTGAACTGTCAAAATCGAAAAAAATAAAGCTTTTCATGCCGACTTTTCAGAGTCCCTGAGCACAAAATCATCCAAGACCTTGTACAGAATTTCGCTTGAAGGAAGCATTTTCAAGGAAAACTGTTGGAACAAAAATTGTTCAGCATCAAATTCTGCTTGAAACAACCGAAGAAACTTTTTAAATTCCTAAAAGTCAGTTTTTAAATTAAATTTACGAAAATTAAAATTTTAAAACTAGTATTTTAGGCTTTAAAAATTGAGTTTTAGAAATTTTGAAAATTCTTTCAGTTTATTCAAGTAGAATTTGATGCTGAACAATTTTTGTTCTAACACTTTTGTTCCATAATGCTTTCCTGAAGCGAAACGCTGTTCAAGGCTGTCTTAAAAATACTTTCTACGCTAGAAATGGTATGGGCAAGTCAAAGTCAAGTTTCTCCGTCAGACTTCATACAAATGAATATTCTTTTGTCGACTTCAATCTGCTCTCTCCAATGACGATAGATTCAAGGTTTCATCTCGAAAAATGAAAATTTTATATAAATTTCAAAAATGGTGCAAAGCTATACGGAACTTAAAAAATATTTTTCTCAAAAACTATGAATTCCGAAACTAAAAAACGTCTTGAAACATATGTTTTAAAGTATGCTGGTTGAAAAAGTGGGTGGGAGGACTCCCCTCCTTAAACACCAGAAGTTCAACAAATAAAACTTTGCTCTTACGACAACATATTTCGCCTTGGTTAACATCACTACTTGTTAGTGGATGTTTGCTTGTTAGTTGCTTGCCATAAGGTTTCGTTTCCGAACTCGAAGGCTGTTGTTTTTCTAAAAGAAAAGCGTTTAGTGTCCTTGAAGACGTTTCAGTATTGGATGGTTGTTTAGCAGTTTTAAGATTATATATTAAGCTTTATGAAACTGTTACTTGTAGTGTTGTTTTAGTATTGCTCAAATGTGATTGCTTAGGATGTCTGACAAGAAGATAGTAAGTGAACGAAGAAGTTAGTAAGTAGTGCTAATGTCATTATGACACAATTTCAAACGCAACAGCTGTAGACGTGCTAATAGTTAATGAATGCGGATGATTGCTCTCGTCTAAGGTACACCAAATACTTACGACCCGTACTACAATGTGATAGTTGTACATTCATATACGTTAGAGAGACAGTTACTTTAGGGACCCAAGCAAAAAACCCATGTTTCAGAAACTGCTCGGAAGTAGTCCAGAAAGCTCATTGATATTTTTCTACTGATCTAGGGACTTTTCAAGGTGTTCTCTCTTCTTGAAATGCATAAAAAACTGATTGGTATCGAAGAAAAATCAAAGTAGAAGAGTTACTACAAAAATGTCGTCCAACATTAAATAAACAAAGTTAAGACAACTATAAAACTCTTGATAAAATGACTACAGACACAATAACTTTTTATCTGGAGAAATTACTTAGTGCGAACGAAATACCAATCAATTTTTCAAAAGTTTCCAAGTGAAGAATGTCAAGCTTTTCTACTTACCTGTTTTCTTTTCAGGTATATTCATTAAAAATATTTTCTGGATGTGATCATTTGTTTTTTGTATTACTTCCCGTATTTTATTCAAAAAATAAGTTATATTTGTCAATCGAGCATTCAGCAGTTTATACGTGATATTGGTAACTTTAGAATTTCTCGCAACCGAGCGAATATAAACGCCATATTGTACCCATTTTTGTACTCCATTAACAGTAATCAAACACATTAGCGGTCCACCTGAGTCACCAGTATTAAGTACAGGTAATTTTTGCTTAGTTCGTTGTTTATATAATTCATTTAGAGGTCGATTCTCTTGCATACACTGATCTACATCACTGTTAGTTAAACGTTTACCATTCTAAATGAAAAAGTCAATGATCTATTTCTATTTCCTGATGTTTGCTCGTATGAGATGATACATATATAACGCCATGGAAAAACGCTCGCTTCTGTAAAGCGTAGATCTCATCAGAGGCATCTAGCATGAAAACGTTCATCAATACAGATATACTTCGATTGCTTCCATAGTTGTGTCTACTTGTGGAGAAGTTTTACCGAAACTTTAGGGGGTCGGGATCATACAGTTCTCGCATCAAACGGACTGTTGTGCGCATACTTTCTTTAATTTCTCACGTATTCGCAAGTGGGAATTCCTTATGATGTGTGCCCACAAACTATTTTACAACTTTTCGCTCGTGACCACCTGCGAAAATATGAGTAAAACCGATTCATGGATATTTCACGTGAGCTCACGGGTGTCTATTTTTTTCATGGTATCGTCTCAGCTTGCTATATACTTAAATGTGTTTCGTGATACATCCTTAAGACGTTTAATATAATCTGAATTTGTTCTGGTCAGTGCAACATACAGATCGTTAGAATTTAATATTTTGTCCTACGTACATGATATGGCAACGTATCAAACTCGTATGTTTTAATGTATTTCCCACGAGTGACGCCAGCCGCTGTGTTCATTGAATCCAGCGTTGTAATGTAGTATGTTTGAGCACTTTCGTCATATACATCTGAAAAACTTGATGGATCATGATGCTTTCCTCCGAAACCTGTTTGGAAAGAGAAAAACAGCACACATGTTTTTCGAACAAAACAGCCAGAATTATTCATTATTTAAAACTGATTGTGGTGTCTTAAAAAAGTCATTATGTACAAAAGTACAAGGGGTCTCTTTTGCAACGAACGGGCTATGCATGAGTTTTGTACAAAATGTCGAACGCTGTTTCGTCATGTTTCTACTATTCCGAAGATTTCGCTTTTTTTCGTTAGAAAGAGCAAAGTCTGAACTGCGAAATGTGCATCAAATAAAACTTTATTAAGAAAAAATTCAAAAACAAAACATGAGTTGAAATATGCTTGTAAAATTTTAAAAAAGTATATCAGGGAAAATGACCTTTTAAATAAAATACACGAAAAAATACCCATGAAAAATTCTATCAATTGATCTCCTTTAAAGATTATCAAGTTCCCTTTTGGTGGTTTCCTGAAACGCTTTGTAAAACTCAGCTTTTCTGAAATCGAGATTTTGCATCTAAAATCTAGAGCTTTCAGCAGTTACATCTCACAAAACAGAAAGTAAATGAGATTAGATTCTATTTTGCATAAGATTGTTTAAAATTGAATTAAGATCAAGATTTAGTTCAAACATCGGAAAAAGCTTCGTCTGTTAATTCAAGAATTGGCAATTAATGCTAACTAACTGATTTTCTAACAGTGACCAGACAAGCGACTAAAAAGAAAATCTATTGGACACTGGGTTCTATTCTATTTTGGGTTTAGAATTTCGATAAAATATCCCTTTTAACTTTTCTCGACACTGCTGGAAGGGCACATTAAAGAACTCAGAATTTTAACATTCATCTCACAATTTGTAGAAAGCCTTTCTCAGCAGAGAGGCACTTGGCAACAGCTCGAGGAAAATACGGATATCGGAAGTGTTAAGAATGTACACATTTCTGAAGATGCTTCAGAAAATTTCGGATAGAAAGAAGTTGAACAGAAGAGGAAGCACAAACTGGAACACATGGTTGTTGAAGTACCGATACAGAAAAAAACAGATTGATTTTTACTTCGCGGTTTTTATTTTAAGATATTGCTTTGTTGTTACTCAGGTAACTACAGAAAGACAATTTAGTTTTAGATATTAAAGTGTATAGTAGTTTTCGTGATTAGTTGTTTACAAGTTAAATTAAGTTCATTTGTTTACCTGTCACCACGCATACTTGATTTACTCTTAATATTGATCGTAATGTTTCTGACGGTAAACATACTGGTTGATAGGTGTCGTCGAATAAAACTGGTTTACTTAGTTTTAATATGGCAAAATCAGCATCAAGTTCGATGGATTCCGAAGGAAAATAGTGAATAGATTCAACCGCTCGAACGGGTCGATCTTCATAAGTTTTAGCTCTATTCCAACGCCGATACGAAACAGAAATATATGTTGGTGGTTTCCGATGATTGAAACAGTGACTCGCCGTCAAAACTAACCACTGAAGAAAAATGAAAATTAATGGTTCATCGTCGACTATATATTTCATGTTTGGTTCGTTCATTCTTCATGAAAACTAAGCAAGATATTACTCGTGGTGTTAGTCTTGGGGATTTAGACTGTATCATGCATGTTACTATTCAATATAACATCAATCTGTCAAGGACAAAGCTAACGCCGAATCTGCGTGATTTACTGAGAAATTCGTGTGGAAAGATTAAAAACCATGAATTCTTCTCACGAATAATATTAGTACTTCAATACTACCTTACCGGGTTTATTAAACTTCCACTACATGTACTTCCCGAACCAAGTTTCAGTCTTACACTCCAAGGCCAATCCCCGATGCTTGTGTTGTGGCCAAAAGCCATTCGCTTAACTCGTCGAAGAGACAGAAAGTTTGGATCATGGTTATATTTTATTGTTTGTGGTGAGTAACCGCAACATGATTGCCATGTTAAATCTAATTTTGATTTAATCAATTGTGTGTTGGAAACAACTTTACCATCATTATGACACCATGACAGATCATTATCGTTAAGACTTTTTTCATCATCGGTATTTTGTTTAAAATCATGATGAGTGTATCCGGGAAATCCATTTAGACATAAAAACGAAAAAAATACTATTTAATTTTTTGTACGGTTCAGAGATATATCACATCAATGAGAAATAAAAGAGAAATATCAAACACTCACCAGTGACCGCACTACGTTTGGGACTTAATATGGCCGCAGGCGGCTCTTTAGACTCAGTCGTTTCGTACTCTTCTGTGTAATCCTTATCATCAACTGAATTTAATGGATCACAGTCGACCAAGTTAATCAAGATAATACAAAAGATGATAAAAGTTATAAGAGATGACATTCTTCACCTTCTTAATTAACTTTATTGCATAATACCACGATGAGTACCAAAAATACTTTAGATAGAACATTCCTCATCTCTCTTATTCAAACACAACGAAAGAGAAAGGCAATGTAGTTTTGTCTGCATAGAAAGATAATTAAATTTATTGCACGACAACAAATAGAAGATGTGACTCAAAGCTTATTCACTTGACCAATGATGAATTATAGCGTCTATAATGTGTTTTCGATACTCTGTTGGTCAAAGATTTAATATGACACATCAATTTTCAAGACAAAAAATAACTTGCTGCATGATTTATCGTTATTCCTATAGAAAGGATCCTGCATTTCTTACTAGAAGAATAAGATTTACTTCTTATAAAATTATTATTGGTATCTTCCTTTTATAATCGCTATAGCTTCGCTGAGGTAATTCTATCTCACTTTCAGATTACTTCCCTCTTTGACATAAGTGCCGAAAAAGTACTATTTTAGCTACGCTTAAGGGGGGGCGGGTGTCCTTCCCCTAAATATACCCTCAAATTTGGTCATTTTGTAGAGAACATCTTCGGTGATATGCCTATGTAATAAAAAACTCGTTGATCAAATATTGACAGAGTTATTAATTAATTAAGTTGAAAATTAATTGAAATTTTTAGTTTGACAGGCATATTTTAAAGCCTTTCTAGCTTTCGATATAAATGTTACATTCAATTGATTGTAGTATAGTTTGATAGAGAATTGTTTGCAAATATAATTCCATACAAAAAGGTTTAAAAACGGTACTTCTGACCGTTTTTTAATTACAAATTAGTTCTGGTTAGCACTACTTAGTGGCACTCCAGCGCACAAAGTAAATTTTCCTAATATCAGAACAAATGGAAGCAAATCATGCGATATATCATTCGATAGAACTTTCGAGCTCTATCGATCCTTCGAGCTACTTTTTTAAATTTTTGCCTTTTTCTCTGAAAAATCTGTTTTAAATCATTTTTGGTGTCAACAAACTGACCAATTGTCAGTTTTCCCAACCAGAACTCAAGTTCTA
This sequence comes from Didymodactylos carnosus, assembly GCA_905250885.1. Classification (NCBI taxonomy): domain Eukaryota; kingdom Metazoa; phylum Rotifera; class Eurotatoria; order Philodinida; family Philodinidae; genus Didymodactylos; species Didymodactylos carnosus. The sequence continues at coordinate 18,423 of CAJNOQ010004001.1, forward strand.
TGCAACAAAAATATCAAATTCGGAATCAGGATCAAAAACTGAGTTGACTGATTTGTATCTTGCATCTTGTACGAGCACTTTTATGTCTTTCGAATATTCCCGTTGAAAAAAGCATACAGATTTTTACCAAAACATAAA
>CAJNOQ010004002.1:0-18559 GCA_905250885.1 Didymodactylos carnosus
GGTATTTTAGAAGCTTTCTGTTTCCTTTTAGAAAGCATTTTCCTCAAATCCACGGTCGGTTAAAACTGTCGGTTATAACCGACCGTAGGTTTGAGGAAAATGCTTTCTAAAAGGAAACAGAAAGCTTCTAAAATACCTTTTGTATACTGTCTTGTAGAGAAACGTTTTGTCTACAAAACTGTCGTTTTAAAAAAATGTTGCAACTCGTTTTTACGAAAATACAAACCATTTATTATGAATTTTTGAAAAATACGAGAAAAAAACCGGTGCACTCCTAATCACGAAGAGAAAGCTTCTGACTTTTAGAAGAAACGCGCAAGATTGTTTCATTTTTCGCGAGATGTCCACAGCTTTGTTAGCGAACCTGTCATATTTTTAAAATAACTCTTTTCGAATCAAGAAATTAGCCGTACAATCGCACTTTTATTCCGGTACTACTTCAAATAACTGAATATCTTACTTCTGAGACATATAAAATCGCAAGTCTTCAGTTACACGTTAAAAAATCGACTTTTTCAAAATTATACATTGAATTTTCATAATTTAGAGCGAAAATCTTCGAAAAATGAAAAGAGTTTCATTTAAAATTTGGATGAAATTTAACTGATATAGTCACGTTTCGTGACTGTATGGCTAATTTCTTGTTCCGAAAAAAGTTATTTTAGAAATATGAAGGGCTCGCTAGGAAAACTGAAGACATGTCGCAAAAAACGAAATTACCTTGCGAATTTCCTCTAAAATTTCTCAGAAAGTTTTTCTTTATGACCTCGCGTGCAACAATACGTATTTTTTATCAGACGAAACACACGACTTTTCCAATGGGTACGGACATCTCCGCCAAGGTCTGTAATAAATTCTAATAGATGAACACAGAATTCACACTTTACATCTTCATAGATTTACTAAACTTTCCACATATTTTATTATAGCATATTAAAGAATGATGACAGGTTTTTTAGACTAAATTCCCTATGTATTTTTTTACAAAGTCATTTATTTATAACTTATCAAAACCACAAAAGATTAGTGCAAATACATAGAAAAAAAAAAATCTATTAAACAGTTATGTATAGTTTTTAAGACATTAAAGTCCTTCTTTATCGTTTGACTATCAATTCAGGAGCAGGATAGAACTGAATTCTAAGTTTTCGTTTCACCAACATTAAATTCTGTTTGACCAACTAAACAATGTGTTGATTTTAGGTCCAATTTTCTAATATATTTTTTCTTGATGTCCTTGGAATTATTGATCACTTTTATTTTTATAGCAAGTTTAGATTGAATGAATATAATACTATATTAATTAATATGTACCAACATATTTACATTTTTTACAATTTTTCATCCGTTTGATTTTTGCTCTTTCGGACCACTTCCACTACCTGAACCACCTCCATTACTTGCCACATACGTATCGAATCCCTGTGCAAAATTCATGTTTTTGTTTGTTTTCGATGAGTCTTTATTCATTCAACAGTAGTAATAATTTACTATTTCACAATGAATCGACAGAAACGTAGTATGATTTCTCTTTACCATAATCCCTTATATATATATATTCGCCTATCATACAGGTGGGTTGCAACATAAAAAGAAAGAGAGAAAAGACATGATAACAGCAACGCCTATTGACTAATTGCTTTGGAATGTCTGATGAATATATTGGAAATAACCACATATATAGGTTAAAAGATGATTCATGAGTTGCATCAAGCAGTAGTGAAAGGGGGAGAAATTGTTCAGTTCTGTTATATCATAGTACATTGATACTACACCTTGACTTTCTTTTGTTCTATTTTCAGTTTAAAGTTTTAGAAACAGTTGCTCAGGTGTTTGTATATACAACAAAGATGTTGTGAAGAGAAAGAGAGTTATTATTTGTTGTCTTATATACCACTTCGCAGAAAAAAAGAAAGCATGATATAAACGTAACGAAATATTGTGCTTCTTGATAGTTATAGATATGTGATGTTTTTTTCTACGAAAAAGAATGAAACAGAGTTCGAAAACATAGATTATTCAAAGCAACATATAAAGGCGAATATATGCCTTTAAAAAAATGAGTCAGAGCGCATCGGTTGGAAATATCTAAACAGTTTTTCACATAGCCAATAAATGTGTTTACTCAAAATCAAAATCGGTGTCTCATGCTCGATTTTGTGAACGAAGAAACATTGGCGCTTTACAAAAGTGATACATTACCTTTTTTTCAGCAAACGACACACATAAGAGTTTCAACCGGTTACGGCAAACAGCCAAGCTGTTCCGTAAAGATTTTTGGCTCATTGGCTTAGACTTAACTGCTGGTGAAACGCCTCGACTAGTTGAGCGTACTCGAAACGCTTGAGCTCTGATGCAGAATAGAGGAAAAATAAAAGAAGACGTAAAATGTATTTAGTTTTTCGGAATGGCTCCGCACACGCACAGTTATGTCGTTGGGAAGCTATTGCCGCGTCCGGTGCTAATTATCATTCACAAGCCATTGACAATGGCGGATCTAGCACTAAATATTTATTTGAAGAAGCACAAGACCTGGCAAAATCTACAGAAACTACAATAAAAATGCCAAGAATTACCAAATGAGAAAATCGAGATTAGTTTTAAGTATTCGTTCTCATTTATTCATAACTTTTCCTTTTTTTAGATAAATAGAGCCGATATTCCTGCTTCATCTGCAAATGACTATTTTAAAATTAAACATCTTTATTCCATTACTTGATCATTTTTTAGTATCTATTAAAGATAGATTTAATGAATATGTTAAAAAAGCAGCAGCTATTTCATCTATTATTCCTCATATATTGCTGATAAAATTTATGATGCTTTGGCTCCAGCGATTGAAATTTATCAAAATTTCTTGCCTGGTTCAATTTCTCAAATTAAATCTGAATTCCTGCTATGGAAATAGAGATGGACACAAATTATCAAAGAAAGCAGCTTCATTCCATTACCATCTTCTTCAATCAACAACAGCAATGCAACAGTCACAATGAAACGCAAAGAAAGAACAGTTTTACCAGACACAGCAATTGATGCTTATATCAAATGCAATGAAGCATTTTATCCAAATGTAAAAATTCCACTGAAAATACTTGCAACTTTACCAGTAACAACAGCAACTACAGAAAGAACATTCTCTGTCTTAAAATTATTGAAAAATTATTTACGTTCAACAATGTCTGAAACAAGGCTTAATAGATTAGCTATGATATATATCTATCGGGATATACATATAGAACTTGATTCTGTTATCTATGAATTTTTTAAATCTAATCGTCGTCTGGTTCTTTAGGTTTTATTACTCAATGTTTTATTCTAACAAAGATTGTTTGTTCATGAATTTCTAGATTTTTCGTATAAAAATGGTACGGAGAAACATAAGTGCGCGAGTACACTACCAGACTTCCTTAGAAAAAATATTCATACCACCTCGGACGACATCATTTAGAAATCGTCACCTCCTCGGTAGAATTCTGAATCCGCCGCTGGCCATTGTCAAACCCTAAGGGTGTCGATTAGAGCTAATGACACCCTCAATGGTGGCGATAACTATCCTTCATTTTTTTAACTATTCTTAAGGTACAAACGCATATAAAACTGTTTTTGAAATAAATTCTGAATAAATTAATAAATGCTAATAAAATATTGAATTGTATCCAAATTGTGAGATGACATTGTTGTTATTTGTGATAATTATTTTCAACCAAAACCTATACATAAACAAAAACGATAGTATAGACGATTGATTGCATAAAAGTAAAGAATAGACACATTCACAGTACTCCGTACAGATAGCGACACCCCTATAACTCGAGAACCATGACAAGTTGGGACTTCTGATTTTGTGTAGCCATAGCTCTTACTAAATGCTGATCACTCATCAAGATTAGGCCTCTTTTACTGGATGGTTCGTGAGATATAGGCGATTGATTTCTTTTCCGTAAACTATCAATAATTCGTGATCTAAGAGAGATGAAAACTTGTTCTTTTTACTAAAATGTAGCCGCTACTCTACACTCTATCTACGATATGGATTTTGTGAGTTGCCTGTTAGTAATCAGTTAAAAACAGCTATTTTACGTGCTAGGCTCGCTCTTTTTTTGTTGAAAGTTCGGGGTCTTTTCTCAAAAATTCATAATCTACCCTAGATATCTTTTGGCTTAAAAAATTGCAGCAAAATATCTGGCAGTATCTTTGAATTGAATTATTCGCCCAAAGTTTCGAGATTAACTATTTTATAGTTTTAGAAATTTATTGAGAATGAGTAGCTTCTGTGGTTAATGTACATCATAACCATGCAAAAAATATAATCACGGATGCTTTTGGTATGTAGTTTTTGAATGCGATAGTGCTGCTGCTACTGCATTACTGTTCTCCGTGTCCGTTGGATATTTTTCCTAAGAATTATTCGAAATGCACAGCCAAAGATGTTTTATATAGAAATATTTCCTTTTAAAAGTAGTGCATATGAACATTTAAATTTCTCTAAAGCGGTGAAATACACTTGAATATATTTTAAAATATTGAAATATATATACGTTAAATTCTGTATCCAGTGTTAAATTGCGAAACATTTTCGACATTCAAAAAGTCAAAGTGTTTTGCGACATTATATTACATTAGGAGATTTGATTAGAACAACGCACCTGCCACCGCTTAACAACCGGCAGACCCCGTTTAACGTATCTATGAAAAGCTCAAGAGAAGAAGCTGGCTTTTCTTTACTTCTCTAAAGCGTTCCCTTTTTGATTCAAAGTTGTGTTGACAAATTGAGAAATTGACATTGTTAGTGCAACAGAATTTGTTTTGTAAATGTTTAAACACGGAAAAATTTCCTTAAATCACTTTATAAGTGATAGGTCTATCACACACTGACGAGATATATATATGATAAATGTACCGTTTTAAAACAGGGTCATCTATGATAGGTCGGAATAGTAGAGGTCTGCGGGACAGTCCCAGTCCCGGTCCCGTGGGACTTTTTACGGAACCGGGACCGGGACCTAGAGGTCTGCGCGACGGTCCCAGTCCTGCGGGATTGCCCCAGTCCTGCGGGATTGCCCCAGTCCCGTGGAACTTTTAACAGGACCGGGACCAGGTTTTTTTGAAAATAGTTTTGTATGAAGTATAAAAATTTTTTAGTTTCTGTGCCTGTTTGTATGTAGGCAGTAAATCTGCGAGAAAGAATTTACACATAATTCGAAAAGTCCTCAGTTAATAATCTCATCCCATAGTGCTATTTTCCAGATTAGCTTGAATTAGTGTCGCGCTGACACAGTTTGTGCAAAGTTCAAATTTTTGTAAACACAGCTAAAGCTATAAGTTTCTTCTAGCTTACACAATAGAAAAGGAAAAATGTCTACTGTTGAAAGTTCATAGTTGAATACCATTCATTTTATCTATCAAAAAAAGTCATCATCAAGTGTTGCAGTTGTTGCCATTTCGTCGTTATCACTATCATTATCTTTTTGCTTGTTATTATCATCATCCTGCTTGTTATATTTTTGTTTTTTTGTTAATGTTTCTGAACTGTGTCTGCAGTAGTATTACATAAATCTTTGTAATTTACAGCGCGCTGACCTTCAGACTACGTGCGCTAGTTCGAAAAAATATTTACGGGACCACAGAACCAGGACCAAAAATGAGTTCTTTCCACGGGACCGGGACCAGGACTAAGACTTTTTTTCTTCATGGGACCCGGACCAAAAACGTTTGGTCCCGCAGACCTCTACGGAATAGTGGTTATGTATAAAGATTTGGTATCTCGACTACTACCAGAAAACAACCCTAGAAAAGACGAAACTCGAACGCTCTACATACGACTACAGACATCTCGCTTTGAGCGAAGGACGCCTGTAGTACATATAGTATTGATACGTCGAATAGTTTCTATAGCACCAGAGTTTATTTAGCAAGCTGAAAGTTCCTAACTTTTCCATAGTTTTCCGCCACAAGTTTCAACTGACAGTTCTCTGCAATGCTGAATTATGCTGAAGCATCTCCCTTACAGATGGACATCAAAAAGCAGAACGCCTAATATGATTGTTTGACGGCGTTTGCGCTTGGTAATTCCTGAACTGACCGATTGTGACTGGGTACTAGCGACACTTATACGAAGTGATAGTGCAAAGATCGTTCTCGGTTCCAATCATTTCTGACCGTGGACGTTTTCAGACGATTTTTGGACCGTGAAACGGCCACGCTGAAAACAGCAAGTTAACAGCTTGTTACTGGCCATTTTTTTGCCGCTTTGAGGACATTAACGGGCCTTTTTTTTGGACCTGGGTTCTGGTAACCTATAACCTAACCTATACAAAATTTCACAACTAATCCTAACCTAACCTATGACGTTGGCAACCTCGTCCTAAAAAATCGAAAAAAATTAAAATACAGCCTACAACCTAACCTAACCTATCACTTTTGTAACCTAATTCTAGCCTAACCTATAGATTATATTAAGTTAGGTTAGGTTAGGTTTAACCTGCAGAGCTCCGATTGAATGTCTAGTTTTGGATTATGCATTATTTTCTGAACGAGATTCTGATCGAAAATTTTTGGCTCGGTCCGATGATGAAGCTTTCCGGACCAAGTTCGGCTCAGCCCAACCAAATGTAAAATTTATCTAGCTCGGCCCGGTCCGACTACTTTGCGTGATTTTCTTCTTACATCGATAATGCTTTTGCTGGCTAAGCGATGTAAATATATTTCTCAAGCTAATATTTATTTTTTTATGATTTCTCGCTATTGAGTATTCACATAAATTACAAATACACGCATGCTTAAAAACTCTTAAAAAATATGTTCGGTCCAGCCCGATCCGATTACTCTATAAAATTTTTATTAAAATTCTTCTAATAAGAAGTTTATAAGATCTGGCTAGAGATGGTCAAAATAATCATAAGTACAATTCACAAAAATATAAATAACGTTGGATTCACAAAAGAAGCCTTCAGACGTTTTCATAAATGAAGAAAACGCGAGTATATATATAAAGCAGAAGAGAAAAAATTGAGTCGGAAACATCCAACTGAAGTAGATAAGAAACATTCTTGCGCAATTCTTCTTTATTATGTAGAGAGGATATTCTCTGTATTCGTATGAAGAATAATTGCTCCAGAATGTTTCTTTTCTACTGCAGTTGGACATTTCCGACTCAATTTTTTTCTTTTCTGCTTTATCAATACTCGCGTTCTCTTCATTTATTTAGCTCCTGCGTACAGTTAAACAAGAATAGATTACCGTAGGTATTATCAACAATCATATATTGAAAATTTTAAGGTACATCACTTACGAACTAAAGCTTTTAATATTAGCATGTGTGTGAATACCATTTTTTACTTAAAATAGTAGTAATATTTGTCTGCACAACACTCACTGCCCTTCTAGAAAATAATAACTCCGATGAGTTGCGAGTACTTGGCTAATATATTGAAATAATCTTTTAAGATCTATTTTCTAGAAAAAAGATGAATAAGCTGTTTGTTATTTAAAAGTTTTTCGGTCGTAAAAGCCTAGATTGAAAGTCAAAGTTTTTTCGATATATCAGTGTTAAGAAATAGAGCAAAAGAATTTTCTCCAAAAGGCTAGGATGTGCTTTTCATCAGTGGCATTTTTCGTTGAAAAAGAACTGTTGAAACAATTCAGGAGAAGAAAGATGTTTTGAAAATTTTTCAAATTTTAGCTCTCGTTCGGCGCAGTCAGTTAGGATCCCGTTGGAATCAAGAAAACTTAGCCCAATTTGATCTCTAAATCACATCTCTAGGACAAAAGCATCGTAAACTTGTAATATAATAGCATAGTAACTAAGTGAATGGACGATGCAGACAGCAGAAGTCTGCCAAACGGGGTCTTCTGTCTCTACCTCATAAAAGAACAGGAAGAATAATAAGCGATTTCTTGGCTTCTCCTTCTATTCTGTTTAACAGCGTACGTGTTTCCTGTTCTATTCACAAAGGTCTTTTTCTGTTCTCGTTCTTTGAATTCATACGCAGAAGAATTGCGCAAGAATGTTTCTTTTCTACTTCAGTTGGATGTTTTCGACTCAATTTTTTCTCTTCTGCTTTATATATACTCACGTTTTCTTCATTTATGAAAATGTTTGAAGACTTCTTTTGTGAATCCGTGGTTATTTATATTTTGCGAATTGTACTTATGATTATTTTGATCATATCTAGCCAGATATTATAAACTGCTTATTAGAAGACGAGGAGAGTATACCCTTCAATGTTATTTTTTGAAGCATTGGCAAAACAAACGGTCTTCTGTTCGTGGTTGGGAGTGTTAGAAAACGACACGTCTATGATAGTGCTTGATTACATCTATCTAAAAACCTTCATTTTTACAATTTTGCAAAAAAGTGTTATTTTAATCCTACTTTTGTATGGGGATTAAATGAGCATGCTGTCATACGACTGGCTAATGTTTGATTCTGCTGTGCATTTTCTTAGCTCTAGTGTTCTCGGACTTCTGACTTCGAAAAGAGCCCTCACTTTAGTTTTCGCATGTCAATACTTCGGCTGTATCGCTGATAAAACGTATGTGTAGCGCAGGTGATTATTCTGAGTTTTAGATGAGGAAGATTAGTTCACCGAACGTCAATGAGCTGACGTTTTCTGGCACAGGTCTGTAATTAGACTAACGAAATATAGAAATGAGGAACCAATACCGTTTCTTTTGCGGTTAGACAATAGAATTTTATCAAAACGGAGAAAGTTATCAAAGAACGAACCGGAAGTCCATGAATCTTTGGCTAGCGAACCAGGTGAGTGCGCTTGATCTGTTCAGATAGTTGGATATGTAGCTGACTTATTCTTGTTCTAAGATTTGGTCCCCTTATCGATGGAAGAAGATGATCGATCGTTGCGAGGGATGCTTCTGGGTACAATTGACGAGGTGGTGCTGGCCAAAACTGTTGTTCCCATAGTAGTTCCCGAACAACAGGGTAAATAACTCGCTTTGACTGTAAATAGCATTCTTTGCTAGAGGATCTGTAACTGCAGGTAATAACACAGTACTCGATGAAGACGAAACAATAATTTGCCAGAAAGTGGATGACGATTTATTTAACATTAGTGACGACTATGCCATTTTGAAGTGCCTTGGACACGGCGCTTTTGGACACGTTGCTGAAGCCTACCATCGGAAGACGAACACAAGTGTTGCCATCAAAAAAGTTGAAATAGACAAAGACCAGAATATATCCGAGGAGTATAAATTTTTACAATGGAAACGACTTAGTGGCGAAATATTTATATTGAACGCGCTGAAGGGTAAACATGAAGGTGTTGTACAATTATACGACGTGCGTGTGGAACCGAATAATAATAGAATGAAAGAAGTGTATTTAACAATGAACTTGATGGCGACAGATTTAGACAAATTGATTAAATCACGGAGATTAACTAAACGAGATATACAACGCTATACCTATAAAATAATTAAGGCAATCCAATACATCCATTCAGCTAATGTCGGTAAGTTCAAATTTCAATCAAGTTTCGACTCAGGAATAATAAACAAGGAATGATTGTACTGCGAAGAAAAGACAACAGCAGCTAAATGTTGTTGCCGTTGGCTTTTTGTAAAAGTTGTACATCACTTGAGTGAACCATCACTAGTGCTAAAAATTTGAATTTCTTATAAATTTGCACGGTGAACCAAAATGGCGCATTTATACACTGTGAAAAAACAATTACCCGCCGGGGCGATCAACGGAGAGCTTAAAATAATTCGTGGTGAGGCACTCGTTTCGATGAGACAGATTTTTGCGAAACCGCAGACTGAAATCAGTCAGAATCACGCAAAATTAATTGATTTTCAATGATTTTCAGTGATCGTCTGTAATTCTCTGTGATTTTCAATGACTTCCAGTCATTTCCGATGACTTTCAATTTGGTGAAAATCGACGAAAATCAGCAAAATCGGTGAAAATCGGAAAAATCCAAAAATCAGCTGTTTCCCCCTTGGGTTTTAGCTGATAGGACACTTGTTTTTTGAGAGTGTATAGAAAAGTTCCTAGCTACCCGTTAAGTTCCTTTTCCATGAGCTTCCTTTTAAAAAGCGAATTTAAACTTAGTAGTAAACAAATGACTTTTTGATATTGTTTTCTAGTGCACCGAGACTTGAAACCAGCAAATATATTAATTAGCCAAGATAACTTGTGTATTGGAGATTTTGGCTGTGCTACAACATTGAACTACCAGGATAATATATCATCTATAAGTATGTTTTAATTTAGACAAAGAACCCCATATCTTTAAAAAATGTTGTCAGTACAATTTCGGTAACAGACATGAAGACCTTTGAAATCTACTTGGTGGCTTAAACGCTAACATGAGTCTGAGAAAGTAACTATATGCTGACGCTTGTTTTGAAGGTGAATAAGTTTTCTCTCCATGGGACCTGTGCGGCAACAGGATGTTTGAACATTCCCACGAAATTATTCTAGTTCGTTCGTTTTCTATTTTTAGCCCTCAAAAATTCGCTGAACAAGCGAAATATGAGCAACTACGGAGGTAAATTGGAGAGAAAACCTTTGTAATCATTCTTCCATATCCTGAGTGATGTTTTTTCTAGTTGGAACAGAAATCTATCGTGCTCCCGAACTTCTTCTCAGATGTTCGCATTACAACCGAGCTGTTGACTTGTGGTCAATTGGGTGCATATTCGGAGAAATGTTTGAAGGTACTTCGTTGTTTACTGGTGCACGTTTCTATCAATTATATCCCGAAGTATTTGAACTGATCGGTACTCCAACAACTAACGAAGATATCGAATGGTTGTCAGAAGAGTGCAGGTGTACAATCAGAAGCAGTCCAGTCCAACCTGAATCGTGGGAAAAATTATCAAATATATCAAAAGATCCAGACGCGTTGGGCTTACTACAGAAGCTATTGGTATTCAATCCGAATGATCGAATAAATGCTCAGAAAGCAAGCAAGGATCCCTATTTTGCATTAGATTCATTTGATCAATCCGTAGAAAATGAAATCTCAGAAATTAAAATATCAGAGGATTCGAAAACGGTGCAGGATGTTCAGCAGAAAATATACAATCAAGTGAAAGAAATTAGACTCAACCATAAAAAGATGACTGATGACGAACTGATCTCCACGTTCGGATTTCAAAACTGTCTTTCTTTCTGAAAAAACATCTTTTCACGGAGACTGCACGAACAATAGTTTTTGAACTATTGAGCTCGGCTGTAACTTTCGAAATATCGTAAACACAGTCAACTCAATTAGACATCAAACATAACACGTTTAATTTCTATCCTTTTGATCTGATTTTCTTCCATTTAGTATAAAAAGGATAGGAATGAATCAACTCATTTGACACACAGATATTTCAGCAACTATAATGTTTCAAACGCTGTCTGTCAGAATCCTATACTGTTTTGATAAAACTGACATTAGAAATTGGCCATATATACAGTTCTTTTGGACTTCTTAAAGTTCGACATAGTGTTCTTTGGTATGGGGATAATTGTTTTAAGATCTAGTTGCAATCTGGCACATTTTAGTGGAAAACCACAAAATTTTGATGAAAAATATTTTAAGATTTTAGATAAAATACATGAAGTGTATTTTTTCTTACTCTCTTCAGGCGTAGATCATAATTTAAAGTTAAAAACATGATATAGACCGAGCGCCTTAAAAACAAATAAAACTTTTAGGGTTTCCCGGAGCTTTTCGAATGGATTTCAAGGAAATTCGAGATTCTCATGCTGGTATGTAAAATTTAAACAACTTTTTACCGTAGAATCCTGAAATTTTGACAGTTTTTACTTTACAAATATTAATAAAACTTTCCGAAAATTTCAAAAATTTTTTCAAATGAGGGGAAATACATTTTTCACATCGATCCCTCCAAGGAGGACCTCTAATAGGGGAGGGGCTTCTATTACGGGGAGGAGTTATACATTTTTTTAAAAAAGGTTACGAGCGAGTGAAAATTAAAGAAATTAAAGAAGCACTCAAAGTCATTAGATGAACGTTATTGCAATTCCTCTTCAGTCGTTGGATGATACCCATCTTTTGTCTCCATAGAGTCGTTCGACATTTCGGCTTAGTAAACCGTTCGAGTAGACATAAAGTGGTACTGATCCATCTGTACCATTTAGAATGAGATTAGTAGCCCGAATAAATAATGATTCTTTAACAAGTAAACGGCATTTATGTTGTAAAAATTTATTTGGAATAATTAAATTGGCTATAGAAAACATGGTGTAATTAATGAAAATGAATATAAACTGAAATAGTGAAATAGTTCTACAGCGTTCATCTCAAGTCAGCTGGAAAAGCGAAAGTCACTCCCAACATCCTTAACTGGAGATGTGTTGGATTCTGGGTTTTTAAATTCGAGCTCATTTTCACAGTAATTTATTTTTATTACGTAAGAACGTCGCTTTATGCAAAATGATATACAAACAACAGAGAAATGACTATGTACATCACAAAACATTGATTATGTTAGAAATACTGATTGTTCGAATGTATCAAGTCCAACTGTACGACAATTCTTGAGATGAAATAGTAATTAAAAGAACACAGTGGATTTTGGATAATGATAGCCATGAAATTAATTTTGAAATTTTGAAAAATACGAAAACATCTGTTCCGCTATCTGTGAATTAATATTATCATAAATACCGTTATGTGACGGATGAGTCGGTCGCATAAATGTTCTACACATAGGGAAATTATGATTTTTAACATGAAATGAATCGATTATCATTGTCATATTTTTAACAAATTCCGTTCTTTGTGATGCTTGTAAATTCTCTTGATCTGAACTAGAGGGAAGATGTTACCCAGAAATAGGGAAGACAGACCATATTTAGAGAATATTCAAAGCTGAATATTAGACATTACCTACGGAAAGAAGTTAGAATTAAGTTTAGATCAAATTTGTATGGACAGGTAAAACGCGAAATCGAATGTTAGGCCATTGTTCTAGTAAAGTGGTCTTTTCTCCACGAGGAAGTGAAAGTTTTTCGAACGCATGCATACTTTTGTTCGCCTTTTACTGGCGGTTCGAATGATGTATAATTGTTGAGAAAGCTTTTAATGCAAAAGATTACATAGGTTTGACGCACAGATGTCTCAAAATAGCCATGAACGGACTTAGGCCATCTGGCTCAATACTCTCGAACTTACATGACTAGACTCCTTTTGAGCTGCTGAATCAGAATATGTGTGTTTGAGAAAATGAGAACCTATGTAACTGAGTCAAATTTGAAGTTTACTTCGAAAGAGTCAAAAATCTCACTTTTCGGGTGGTATTCAGTATTTTGAAGATTTCTCCCCCAAAACTGATCAAACGTGAGTAAAAAGGTGATATTCGAGATCTACGTTTCACGGGCTATCCAACCATACATATTGAAAGAAAATCTATTTTTGTGTGTACCTTTCGAATTTACGGCACCTTAAACAATTTCAAAAAGTGTTTAATGACCCTGAGTTTGATCTATCACAGAAACATAGCTACCATAACTTTCACCAAAAAGCCATTAGCTTCAAGGAAACGGATCAAAGAGCTACAATTTACTTATCGTCCATTTTTCATTTTATCTATACACCAGCTATAAAGAATTTAGCTCAAGACCTTCACACCGTATGGGTAAACACGTTCAAAGATACTACGTTAGAGTCTCACCGTATTTATGTCGCTTCTTGTATGGCGTCTAACCGTACATAACTGCTAGTGAAGAAACGACCAGATAAATCGGTAATCGCACCAAAACAACTAGAACCCAGGTCAAGTCGACCCCAGGAGACTATATAAGAATATAATAACATTGCGCAGTTAGTATGACGTAATTTCTATGATCGCGTAATACACAGAATACTCCTTTATTATTTTTAGTAGCAAGACTATCAATATCACAAATCACAAGTCACCCTCATCCAAACCAGGAATACCGAATCTAAACATAAAATGCTGAGCTTCGATGTTAAGAACTTATTTACGAACATTCCAATAGAGGAAATAATAGACGTCATTTGTGATAAACTATATTATATGGATCCTGAATTAAGACCTTACATTCCAGAAACGCACTTTGTCATTTATTAAAATATCCTACGAGTGGTACACAGTTTGTTTAACAACAAATACTAGGAACAAATCGACGGAGTATCTATGCGATCTTACCTTGCTGAGATTTTTGTCTAACTTAGAAACAAAACATACTTCTAATTTTGTTAGTTGAAAACTGTTGGTCTCTGATACTTTCACATTGGTACCCGATACTGCAAATATTGCTAATATACTAAAAGAATTGAATGAACTATATCCATCTATAAAATTTACTATGAACTCTGAACAGAATCTAAAAATTGCATTTTAAGACGCGTTAGTGCACAGACAAAATAACAAATTTCAAACTACTGTTTATCGAAAAAAGATAGCTACGAATCTCACGATCAAATGGTGAAATAGTGATTAAATGTAGCCTTTATTCTACTCCTCACCCATTGAGCATTCATTGTATTTTATATTCACGTGTTCAACTTTCCTCGTTTTTTATACGGTAGACGGGTACGAAACATAGCTTAATTTTGCCACTTTACCTGGCGCGATTTAGCAATATTGCGTTCTGGAGAAAAGCCGATCCGATATTTTGACAAGAATGTGTACACAGATATAGAAGCTCACAGAGCTCTGGCTCGCTTGGAAAGCAACATTCTTGACCGTCAATAAGAGTATTTAAATAGGTATGCTGCTCAATTATTGAGCTGCTTTTAATTAATTAGAGCTTTCTCAGGGTTAAAAAGCTCGTTACTATATTATTTTAATGGAAAAGACCAATCATTCAGAAACTGCATTGCAAATTTCACAGAGCATTACACGCAGCAAAAAAGAGTATATGCACACACTCATTTCTTTGATTGTTCAAGGAGATATTATGAATCACACCACTACCATACAATACATTTGTCCTTTCGACTGTTGCCTTGACCAGGTGTGCAACCAAATGCACGATCGAATTGATTGAAGTTTGATGTTGGACCAACGACTCTGGAAAAAATAAGCAGAAGTCTGTGTACCGGATCATCAGGGATGAAATCAGAGAAAAAACCTGAATTGGCCAAGTGAATGAACATCAGTTAAAACTCGAAGAAGTGCATAAGCATCGGTCATTTTAGTGCACCAAGTGTGTGCATAATTGATAAAGAACATCTCAGAATTATTCATTCATCGCGTCATCGTAAACAGTATTGACCTAACTTAGTTGCTGACTTGAACTGAGTGTTACCTGAATTGCTCATTGTTCAGGAGAATACTTCTGCAGACCTGGTAGCCTTTTGTCGACATTGATGTTCTTTCCAGCCCATTTTTCATAAGCCTAAATACATTTTTATCTCTAGAGAAACATGATTTATTCTATGAAGCAGAAAATCAAAGGATGATACGCACAAAATAAGCTTCGCGAAGACCACCATTATCAGCAATATCTTCGCCCTGCGTTTGATTGCCATTTAACTAAAAATTATAGAAAAGTGTTCACCTATCTGTCTAAACAATCGACGAATAAAATGATAACCTTTTTATTGATCTGTGTCGCTGTGTAGTTACTGTATTGTTCGACAATACATGTTTTGCGTTCGATGAACTTTTGGATTGTTTCATCAGTCCACCACGGAAGTCGATTTCCATCTTTATCAAATTGCCGACCACTGTCATCGAAACCATGTGTTATCTCATGTCCAATAGCTACACCAATTCCTAAATTATACGCAGATAACTTCGACTTCATCATATGAATGATTGTCAACGCTTACCACCATAGTTGAGGTATCTAAATGTTCAAGAGAGCAAGTGAAGAGATAATGATGAAAAATAAGCTTACTTGGGTGCATCTTTGTCAAAGAAAGGTTTTTGCAAAATTCCAGCAGGAAAAACTAAAGTAGAGTAGAAACATATTTGTATCTAGTTTGACAGATATTGTAAACAAGAACTTGATAGACGTACTGATTTGATTTCTCGATGGTTCATAGAATGCATTGACTACACTAGGTGCTGTGTTACCCCATGCTTTACGATCGACAGGTTCGTGAAGCGATCGAAAATCTTCTTGAGCTTTGATTTCAAGTAATTTAATTACATTTTTAATATAGGATGAATTGAAATTGTACTACATACGAAAGAAAAACAGGAATAAACCATAATATCTAGGCGATCTCTCCCCGTATCGAGATGAAAAACATCATTCAGTGTATTTAGCAGTATAGTCTTTACCTCCGCATAATCTTCTTCTAATTTTGTGTTGTTGTTACTTCCCAGATAGTCAGGATAGCCAACTTTCTGATCAATAGCTTGTGCCTAAATGACGTTTATTCTGTTTCAAATTACATTTTTTCTTCTACGATAGTTACAATACCTTCTCAATAGCCTTGTTCCGCGATTCTGCATCCATCCAAGTGGACTGATTGAGCATTTCAGTGAATGAACTTCGAATATCGTTAATCATTTCGAAGGACTAGAGTTAACTCTGACAGAAAGAACATGATAGTAAACATCACTACATACTTGATTGCGGGCATTTTCGTCAAAATATTCTTTTATGTAAAGTTTCGATACCGCAAAACCCATGTTACTATTCACATAATTACCACATAAAACTGTGCGTGGTTGTTCGGCAGTTGTACCTCGAAAGACTCGATCGAATCGTTCTCTCAAAATTCGTATGTACTGAGGCATATTGATCGCTCGATTCATCATAAAACGCCAGATCATGTAATTCTGTATTGTACGTGCAGGTGTTTGATCAAGGATTATCGAAGCATTGCGCAAAAACTCCAGTTCGCTTACTGCAACAATGTCCGTATCGAATAGAGTGACATTGCCTAATAGATAGGCACGACGAAGATAACTGTTAAAATCAAACTAGTCGAAAAACGTACTGGTGAGAAGGATCAGAGAGAAAGAGAACAACTCACTGTAGTATTTAGTATGACCGATAGATTACCGACTGTAGTTCGAACCGTTTCACTATCACGCCCCCGTTGTTCAGCGATTGTCCAATGGTACTAGACAGGAGGAAAACAATATTACTTAGTTTGATATAAACAAGGTGCAAGTACCTTAGCAATAGTCTTTTCAAATTCATATACATCAATAACATCTTGATCGATAGTCGTTGTATCGATGGCTAAAGCTGTCGCCAAATCTCGCATAAACTGGCGATAAGCAACATTGACCGATGTCTCATTTATATAGTAGTTCTTCTGTCCAAGTCCAAGACCACCTTGTCCCACCTAAATAAGAGATTCGAATAACATCGCGTGAATGATACGACAAACTGATCGAAAAAAGCCAAATGAGAAGTCATTTTCGAGCGTTAAAGAACTGTTCGATAGAATCAAAAGAGTCAATTTATCTGATGTCAAATAGCGTTTTGGATCAGACCTCAGTCTTACTTCAATATCGTACGCTGTAGAA
This sequence comes from Didymodactylos carnosus, assembly GCA_905250885.1. Lineage (NCBI taxonomy): Eukaryota > Metazoa > Rotifera > Eurotatoria > Philodinida > Philodinidae > Didymodactylos > Didymodactylos carnosus. The sequence goes on from CAJNOQ010004002.1 coordinate 17,446, forward strand.
TTTTTTTCATCTGTTGATGTGCCCACCCGATATACAGGATTATTATTGTATTTTCGTAGTGTGAGTAAGAGATTCGATAGATCAAACGTGGCATTATCCCATGATGGCCCTTGTAGTATAGGCCAACCACCAAATTCTGAGTTAATTAATGAAAGAATAGGATTAACACCCTCAGCTTCGATGCCTGCTTCATTTATGCATGACTTGTATAAGCGTCGAGCATTGGCAACTGATTCGGATTCCACTGTTTGATTCGAAGGTGACAACGACAATAGATCTACGACACAGCGACATATGAGAAATTTGACAGGTATTTTATTCAATCATACCGACAACATTGTAATCCAATTGATTTCGTAGCAAGTTGAACGTGTTTTGTGAACCAGCTAGACTTAACATTAGGTTTCAATATGCTGTACAGTAGTGTGCAAAATTATAGCATCATCTCTTAAAACTGAGTTATTTGATCTTTCTCGACCACTTTTATCTACATGCGCAAAGAAAGCCCGAGAAAATAAATGTTTATCGAAACTTGTCATTTTTTGTCTGTGCATAATTATAGCTTCACTATCGTATTTTCCTTATACTTCTACCAGAGCGATGTTAGTTTGACCCGAAGATTACGAAATGACGCACGAAACTCGCGAACATTTCATTTTAGAGCGAAAAATGTCTTCTTTTCGAATTCATTATCAAAAAATTACTTCTGTCTTAGGTTTCAAATGTTGTAGCGAAAATACGAAATTTGGTTGCTGTTTTGAAGTCATTCTGGTTTGCCCAATAAAGTCTAATAATAAATCTTAATATAGATCATTTTTCAAACTTTTTTGAAGAAAATGTTCAAAAACAGCTCCTCTATCTATCTACGTAACCTTCGAGTCAAACTAACATCGCTTTGGTAGAAGCATAAGGAAAATACGATAGTGAAGCTATAATTATGCACAGACAAAAAATGACGAGTTTCGATAACATTTATTTTCTCGGGCTTTCTTTGTGCATGTGGTCGAGAAAGATCAAATAACTCAGTTTTAAGAGGTGATGCTATAATTTTGCACACTGCTGTATGTGTAAAACAAACTACTTACCATCGTCAGGTATTCTTGTGTTTTTGATC
>CAJNOQ010004003.1:0-18548 GCA_905250885.1 Didymodactylos carnosus
CCACCCCCCCCGCCCCCCCCCCCCCCCCCCCCCCCCCCCCCCCCCCCCGCCCCCGCCCGCGCCGCCCGCCCTTAATAATTTATTGTTTAATTAGAGCGGCATTTCAACAAAAATGTCGTCAATGAATAGTTAAAAATTTTAAAAAATATAATTTATCAACTGATGTAAATGATTTATTACGCTATACGTTTGATCAACGTGTTATGCTTATTTGTAGTGATATATCGAAGTGTGCTTTTGAATTAGAAAATAATTTAATTCAACAAATACATTGTATTTTACATTGTGCTATAATAACAAATTGTAATCTTTATTATGAGCTAGGACAAGTTAATGTACAATCCATCACATATTTATTAAACAAATGTATCTGCCGCGATCGCGATTTATTCGCTAATCTTGTGTTGTAAAGAAGTCGCGATGTCGTACCATAATCCTGCTTTTCTCGCGAAATCGTGCCATGACTTTCTAGTGCTCGCGGAGTCATGTCGCGATCGCGCATAAATTGCTGTTGGAGTACCGGGACTCCCATCGCGAATAATACATTGTCGCTTTGTTTCATTTTCGCTTCACCACGTGTTTAATTCTAGCTACTTAGCAGGACTTGTCTTCTTGAGCGTACGACTCAGTCTATTTTTCTCCGTGAATTAATGTTATTTCGGACGTTTCAGTAACAGTTCACGCTGTATTAATTTTCTTTTGAATTCAGAAACTTTTGTTTGTTTGAAAGTACAGTTAATTCTCTCAAAATAATATTCACTCAGGGAGGAAACAGATTGAGTCATGCGCTCAAGAAGACAAGCGCTGCTAACTGGCTAAAGTCAAATGGAAGCATAGAGTTGCTAAAAACATCTAAACGTAGGCATTATGCACTTGTTTTACTCGGTTTTTTCTCGAGAACATGATGCACTTAAGTCGGTAAACAGCAATTTTGAAAAAGTAGTCTCTCGTTTAGATCCTGCCGGCATATTTCTGTCGTAATGTTGAACTATCTTCTTCACTCTATTTGTAAAAAGGTAACAGCGAGCAGTGATAATGCTAGTGGAAGAAATTTGAGAATGTTTATCCATGAATACTAGCCGCTAATATCAGTTCGTTGCTAGAGCTAATCTAGCATCCTGTGAAAGAGGCAGAATGGCTGAGCGCCAAACAGATCCTCTGTGCGCCAAACCGGAGCGCATTGGTACTCACAACATCATGAAAGTCATCAACGACAAAGCGATCTTGCATCGAGGATATTCATAATTGCGATGATATCAATCTTTGATGCATTTCTCATTTTAGTGCATTTTTGTTTTGAGACCTGGCGAAGTTAACATGCTTAACGAAGCTGCACATAGTAGAAGTTCATATATTTTGAGAAAAAGAGCGCCCCGTTTTGATATCCAAAATAGTTAAACAAAAAGATTTCAGCTTTGTGTCAACCAAAGTGGAAAGAATTTATGTTTCTATACTCTCTCGTTCCTTAAAATTGCTGTATACTTACTTTGTATATAAATTACTAATTTTCTCATGCGATTCCCTTTGAAAAAGTGAAAAAAATAGGAATAAACTGCAAAGAATTCGAGTGTGAATTAGTCTGCACACCACTCGAAGGAAATATGAAGTGTTTTGTACATAACGTACACTGGGTTTTTTTGTATCACATGTAAAATGAGAATAACAAAAACACATCTTCAATCCTACACGTGTCTACTATATATGATATAAACAAATGCGGACCCTATGTCTATATACCAAATATATAAATGCTCACTTTAAAATAATACAAAAAGAATTCATTTGCTTTCTTGTAATTCAAAAGATTACTCACTATATTCAACAAAATTCCGGTACGTTGCAAAATTCCGCGTTGCGAATTTTAAAACTCGTTTACTTTAATTGATCCTTAGCAGTTTTTGATCTTGAAGCGAGCCGTGGGAACCATGACTGGTGACGTATCTGCTAGATTGTTCTGCAATCGCCGCAGTTATTGTTGCGATGCGAGCCGCGGAAGCGGGAGTCATGTCGCGAAATAGCGATCGCAATAAGAGAAAACTATATTGACTTCTTAAGAACCTATGCGGAGTCTCACCGCGAGTTCACGAGTATACAGAGACCGCGCTGTGACTTCGCGACATCATAGCGAGCGCGACGTGATTACATATCGCGTAGTGAATCTTAAAAAAAAATTTTTTTTGAAAGTAAAATTTGATTATTTCGAAAACTGCTAGGCTTAAAACAGATAAGAAGAAATATTTTTCCAATGTTTATTTTGTGTCATACCAAATGCTTTGTATCCAGATTGTGGGATTGAATCATGAAATGTTAGTTTAGTTCTTAATCTTTTAAACAACCTGATCGATATAAGGTTGTTCAAGCAGATTTTAGTTTTTATCGTTCGTCGGTATTTTATCAACAACCATTTGAGGAATTAGTTTATTCCAGATCATTTCTTGTTCTGGATTGTTGTTGATAAACATGATCATTTTTTGTATGTGGATAATACTGCTACAGCAGTCATAAGTATTTAATTTATCATTGATATACTTGTTGTGTGTTTCATTTAATATATTAACAACTTTTATAGAAGCATCTACCTGAAGAGGATCAGAAGGATTTAATGATGATTGTTCTTCATGATCGCTAGAGTAAATAGGATCAATCAGTATAAAAGAATGTATATTAGAATGTGAATAATTATTTTTTTGTAATTATAATACCATTTCATACGCGATTAACGCTCCAAATTTATATCCAAAAAAATAGGGATTTTACCAAATTTATACCCTATAGACAATAGGGCCCACGTGGTTGTATACATCTCATTTGTGCCAGATGTTATTCGGCTATTTTGTCGATTGTTGTTAATTTGTTATGCAGCATAATATCATTTGTCTCTTCTATTGAATGAAAAGCATATATCGCTGTCGAATAATCTTTCATTTTAGTTATAAATTGTTCAAATATTGATATTGGTGTCGATATATCATTTAAGCAAAAGAAGATGGGGTTGGGTTTATGTCTGTTTTCCATTGAGAATTGATATAATGAAGCTATTAATGAAATGCTTGTGTACTGTTGATTTTTATCTGTTGTCGCTGACGGTAATCGATTAGTGTCTTCCATCCGCTCTGTTGTTTCGTCTATGTCAGTTGAACTTTTTGTCTTCGATGATGGCGAGTTCAACAAACGTTCATTTAATTTTCCATGAATATAATGTCCAAGTTTGGTTATTGTCGCACCTTGAAATACTTCACTTAATGGTATATTAACATTTAATTCTTTTTCTATCCAATTATAAAGCGCAACTACCATTAATGAATCCATTCCTTGCTGAACTAACGCTTTATCTACATAAATACGATCAACAGTTGCTGAACCAAAAATGTTTGCCATAGTCGCACGTATTTTGTTAATAATTGTTTCAACATTCAATATTTCGGATGATATTGTTGACGTTTCTACATAAACATATTTTTTCGTTGTTAATTCAATAATTCTTGCTGGGAAGTGATCTTCTCTCGATTTGATAATTGACCACTTATAAGCAAATATAATTGGAGAACAATAAGTTGTTTGATTTTCAAACAAATTTTCTATTAATTCAAATGTGAATAATGGTGGTGAAACTTCGATTCCTTCATTTATTAAAATTTATTGTACAATTTCACTTTGTCTGAAAAATGCACCAACATCAGAAATAGCGGATAGACTAAATGTCAGTGCTGATCATTGTTTACAATTATATCTTATATAAATCGGACATATTGCAATATTTTGATGCGTAGAGATCATTCCTACCTAAAGAGTGATTCGAAAAAATAAACAGCGTACAAAGTATGTAAAAAGAACAAACTCTCTATTCCAAATTGAGATCACATTTTATCTGTATAAGAAGCGAGAGAATACCCTAGACATCAATTCTTATATAAGAATTGGACAGAAAGAATAGCAAACCTTCCCCCAATAATCTATTTGGTTTTCAAGCCATATAATTTGCAGTGGTCTTGTAATAGAGGATGGGCTTCAGTTATGAAGGGGGGAGGGCAGATTTAAGATTTAAGTAAAATCCGAAATACTCGGTAGCATCTCAGTAAACCGATGGTCAACCTGGTTCATGTTTATAAGGGTGACTAATTTTCTCGTTAACCACTGTACTTTACACATCATTCGAGAGAGAATTTCACTGGCTTCAAAATGATATATAAGATGATCTTAGGAAAATGTAACTGGGTAGTCTAGGCTCCGAAATACTCGGTAGCATCTCAGCAAACCTGTGGGTCAACCTCGTTCATGTTTATAATATGCATTGATTTTCTCGTGAATTACTTCACTTTATATGTCACTCGATAGAGAATTTCACGAGCTTCAAAATGAGCTATAAATAAGTCTTTCAAAATATGCCTCCATTGGTCAGTAGTTGAAATACTCTACAAAGTGAGCTGGTCACAATGTCCAGACAGGTGTGGCCAGTCATTAAAGATACGGAAACGAAGCTTTTGGGTGTTATCTAAGCAGTGTGTATCTACAGTATGTCATAATCCCAAGAACTCCCTTATTTTTTACTTTTTAGTAAAAGCTGGAACCCATCTGAATAATGTTTTGAATAGCCCGAAGATTTTTCTATCGGATGAGGTGCATATCGCCCTTTCATGGGAAAAGTTGATAATAGGGCTTCTGGAAAGCCTGACCGCTGGAAAACCAAGTCCTTAGTTTTTGGTCAGAAAACTCTGCAAACCATATAGTCTGATAGAGCGAAGAAATCTGAGTAAAATAAGACATCTCCCAGCATTCTATAGTGCTTTTTCACCGCAATAGTTTGGTAACTTTTAGGTGTACAATGACCGTTCTTAAAAAGTTTGATCTTCCATAGTTAAGTTTCTGTTTATTTTGGTGAAAATATGTTTACTTACCTACCAATAATACCTTGCTTCGAGAAAATCTCTGGATCGACTGTTCTCAGCTCTCTCTCATATTGATACAACGTTTTTTTATCAAAAAATCTCATAGAAAACACGATGCGGATCGAAGATTCAAGATAAAAGTAAAATAATTTGATGAATTTGTGCCAATAATGGTATAAAGCCTATAACTCGGTCGTCCAACATCGTAGAAACTTGGCTATCGCAGGTGATTTTATAGAGAACTGAACGGACTACGGAATGGGACGGTTAAAATATTTCTGGATGGTATGGCAAGGCAGCTGAGTTCTCTAGAAAACTGAATTTTTCAGAAATCGTTTTCTCAAGACTCAGAGGTGGGATATCCGTAGGCATGCACCAGTTTCTAATTGGTGTTGGAGCATACGGGAGAATTTCCATAGATCAATTATGACGATTCTCTCAGAGCTGTGAAATATCTCTTTTTGTAGAAAAATGTTTGCGCTACAAAATACATTTATTAAAAAAATTGTTAAAAAAGATTCCAGATTCATTTCTAAGAAAACTTAGAGTATCTTAAAATGTACCAAATCACGGAAAAAACTGTTCGAATAGTTTTTTGTATGAAGTCTGAGAAAAACATGCAGAAAGAAAGAAAGTATTCCATAATGTCAGCAATAAAACCTTCAAAAAATTGCAAAACGCTGTTGCGAAGCTATTTTTCAAACAAACATGCATATGAAAAAGATTTAGTTTTCGATAACTTTTGTGTTTTGAGATTTAAAGAATTTCTAAATTACCTAGTAGGAAATGAGCTAACCATTAAGTCAACTATAAATACATTACCCTTTGTTCATAAAATTAAGATTAATTGTTTCCCAAATTGGTCAATACGTTTGATGAGATTATCACTTATTGAGAAGCTTATTAATTCTCAGCTATACGTCTAGTTTGCAGATGTGAAACGTAAAAGGAATTATATTTTGGAAGAATGTTCCTGTTTTCTTCTACACACTCAGCAGTAATCAGTAAATCATAGATTCATTTATTGTGATATTTCGGTAGGTCGCTCCTACCATCATCAGACAATCAGCATTTTTTAGAGTGTCACAAAATTGCACTTTCTATATAAACTCTTACGATTTTCAACTGCTTTCTCTCCAAATTTCAACATCAATATATAGTACAACTTGTGTACTTCAAACTAGTATAAAACGTGAAAATGGGTCCTCTCTAATTAATTTAATTTTAATTCGAGAAGTCGGCAGAATATAGAATAAATTCACCACTTCTTTCAAACATAGAAGAAATGAACATCTTGACAAAAGTATACACTTTGTTCCTTTGTCCGATGTCTACTGTTGAATATAGTATAATATAGCGTGTACACGTCCAGCGGAGCCACCGGGTCCAGAAATTGTCGGAACCCCGACTAGATCTTTGCGCCGCACAATGTAACTCGTCGCGCTGATTCCGAATATGTAAACGTCTCGAGGATCGCTTCTCTAGAAATATTCGGTCAAATTATGATATGTTCTGTCTGATATACTGCTATCTGTTTCAGAATAAAATGGAGTCCGATATTTTTTGAATTAGCGTTTCTGCTGACTCCTCTCTTTTTTTACTCCGATAATAGGAGTCAAGGAAGGCCTTGATTTTTTGCTGTTCGGGTAATGTATCGTATTTCCTACGAATCTCAGGACTGGCACCCGCTGACTACTGGTAGCCTTGAAGACGATTAAACTACGGATATTGGTGCATGCAGTAATCGTTCAAACTTCAGGATATGATTTGTATTGACTGCGAAATGTGATCGAAGAAATAAAAACATAGATTATTATTATTAGGTTTTGAAGAAGCCCTTTTTGAAAACCTTAAGGTTCTTTAAAATTTTGTTCTGAGATTTCCCATAATCCCTGATGGCACCAGTCTACATGAATATTTACACTTCTCGCACAGTCTACATACTATTAGGAGATGTCAATAGCTCTTGATGACACCTCCCGTAAGTGTCAATAGTCCTTGTTGGCACCTCATGGTGGTGTCAATAGCTATTCCGGTAAAAAAAATTTGGTGAGTTTCTATTCTTGTTACAAAGCGCTCATAATAATTGAAAGCTACTGTCAAAAGCTCACCGCATCCAGAAGCAAAAATTTTTCGATGAAAACTGGTTCTCATGATAACGATATAAATGGATAGTAGTAATGGTCCCTTGGAACAACGAAGAGCCCAGCATTTATTTCTAGCCATAATGGTCTAACGAGATATTCATCATGAGTTTAGGAGCATAATAAGACAGGAAAAGATTTTTTGGAGAAATAACATGAAATGCAAACTCTTATCGAGATATTACCGTCAGAAAAAACTTAGCTCATCGAGTTTCACTGAAAATTAAGTGACCACCGCCCCCTTCATTAGCTGGCAAACCTGTCAAGTAAAACGTGGATAGCAATGACTAATATACATAGAATTAAAGTGTCTATTCTAATAGTGATCAATTGTACGTGGAATGCGTCGAATGGCTTGTGCTACTAATCGTATTGTTGTATTTTCTACCGGTAGTCTCATTTGTATACCAATTTTTCTACATAATTCTACAAAATATTTTCGTAGTTCACGTCGAAATATTTCACCCGATATTGCATATAAATAAAAGGCAGTTGCATATGGTGTAACTGTAAAAAATATGCATAATTGCAAAATAAAGTTTTCGATTGTCAATCTATATATCGATTTAATGGTATGAAATGTTAAATACATATAAAAATTGTAGAATGGTACGAGCACAGTACAAACAGCGAATAGTGCTGTTTGAAACAAAAGCATTGTTATGAGTTGCCTATCTTTTGCACGTATTGGTGTACTTCTGGTAGAAGACAAAGCACTTGGCATAACTATACTGCCAGAATTTTGAACATTTCGTAGTGTAAGAAGACTAAATACAGTCATAATAATTACTGGCCCTAATGATTGAATAATAATTAATAAAATATTATTGCCTAATTGACATTGTTTGTTTATTGAAATACAGGGCAGTAATGGTGGTTTTTGCAGGCTTGCATCATAACAATAAAATGTTTGACACCAACTCAATGTGGCTAATACAATCATTATTATCATTGTTCGATAGGCAATTCTTTTAGTACTCAGATTTCTGTATCGATTATTACTGCAGCTGATTAAAAATCTATCGACAGATGCGCATATACGAAACCAAGCTGACAAAGTTGAAGCGGTGTACAAGACAAAAAACTGGAATTTACACAATACAGGTGAATGTGCCATTATACTTTGGCCGGATCTATTTAATATATTTGATATTAGAGATGAATAAAGTGTAATCAAATCGGTAAGTGATGTCACCAAAAGATAATTGATACAAGTTGCTGATCTTAATGATCGTCGAGTGAAAATAAGTACACTTAGAAAACTGCCAGTTGTGCCCAGTATAAAAAATGGTATGGATCCATAAATATTAATGTTAGTTATAATACTATTGATTACTGTCGGATCGGCAGACATGATGAACAAAATGAAACGAAGATGTAGTGTACTGTATGTGAAGCACTCTAGCGACGGATACGTTGCATGCTGGTATATTCTTTAATATTTTAATGAAAAAAAGAACTGATTAAATCAACGGGAGGCTGAATGAAATATTTTTTCATTCTGATATGTTTCAGTGGAACTGCAACGTACTCTAACATTAGAAATATAATGAGAAAGCTTTTACGGTTGCTGTCATTTGATTAGAAATGAGCCGAGTAGTTTTGATAGGCGAACATCAGCGTTGCTGTTTTATTCATCGATGACGATTAACCTGATCCGGAGCTCGATTTTTCCATAGGTTTACATCCCAAAGTATCTAGTTTCAGAATCTGAAAACCGACGGTCTCTACCGCCTTTCGTTCAAAAGTTATTCAGAAAACATCAGACTACATTATATTTTGGTACAGATAATAGTTTTGTTACATTTCAATCTGTGTGATTATTATCTGGGAGATCAGTGAAAAAAGACGATATTACCGAATGTCACAATAGCTGACAGTATCACTGAAACTTATCACAATGAGAAAATATTCCATTAACTAAGTTCAGTTTTCAGACCTCCATTGATTTGATCAGTTCTTTACTTTATTAAAATATGAAAGAATATACCAGCATCAGACGCATCCGTCGCTAGAGTGCTCTCTAATGACATAAAGTAGATCTTTTTATATTGTATATTCACCATGTGTCGTAATATCCGTTGTAGAAAACTAAGTGCTGAAAAAATTGCCTATTGAACAACGGCAGTAATGCTTATGATGTTGATGTCCCGAAGAATATAGCGACTCTTTTGCGAATTGATATTTCTGCGAACAAGACCGTGACTCTTGCGCGAAATGGGATGATATTTTTTTCATAATCCTGTTTAACCAGAGTAGAAAGATTTTCATAACATCTGTCGTAAAGAATGGGATTGGTGGGAGGGAGAGCCCAAAACGTGAGAACAAGCAACCTAATAATACTTCTTCAGAAGGAGGACGAAAAATATTCATGAAAGAATCATGCCACGGTCTCGAAACGATTGTTGTAGCACTTGACTGATGAATTGCTTAGTAATTTAAGATTTTGGGGGAGCGTAAATAACTTTTTTCGATATGTTATACATTGAAAAAGAGCCCACATCAGTAAGCATGCAACAGTATCAGTACGGTACCCAAGTACTGAGATTGATCATTACCGGTATTGATCGGCACGGGTATTATACTCGTAACGTAATGATAATTTCTAGAAATGATTGTTACTAGTGCTTCAGTAGCGTTCATAGAAAATAAGAGAGAGCAATTTTATGCAGATCGCCCAGTTATTTCACATATATTATATAAGAGACGAGAGGAATAGAGAACCGCTGAACGAACACAAAAATGCCAGTTATGCATTTCTGCAAAAAAGATCTCGGATTAATTAATTAATAGCAAAAGCTCTCACACCCGCGTATATTATAGACGACTTGTATGAGTGCTTGTATGATGATTATGTACTTTCGGCGAATAGACTTGATAGCTATCTGAATTTTCTTTTGCTTTCAGTTAAAACTGACATTATTTCGAGATTTTTTCTGCAGAATAAAAAATTAAATTAAATTTTCCGAGATCTTTTACATAGACATTTTTCCGAGATTGTTTCTGTCTTTTTTTCCTTCCGAGATCCATTCGGCTAATTTCCCAAGATCTTTCCTGATTTTATCCAAACCATAGTCAATGTAAGAGCAACAAAACAAAAGCTTTTAGATCGTTTTCAGTAGTACACGTAGAACATTCACGCCATAATATTCGAAATATAGCTTGTAGAGAAAAATATCAATTCCGGATATCTTCCCATTTTCGTAATTTATATACACAATTACTCATTATAATTGTCTTTAATTTTAATTACGAATATATGACCACGATTATATATACGCGCTTCTAAGATTGATTTTAAAAGATCGTTCTTAAGTTGATTATCTTTTTATCTTATTAACAAATCTAAATTACTGGACTCATTTCTCTCTTTTACGAAGATTAATTTTTAATTTTTTTTGAATCGGGCTCATTTCCATCTTTTTTTTGTTAATTAAAGCAACCGGAATCAATTCTCTCGTTTTTCCGGGGTCATTTATATTTGTGTACAGGAATGAAATAAGTTACAAGAAGAATAAGAAAAAACATGTGAGAAGAAGAAGACAGATGCTATTGTTCTGTTCTGGTTTATTTTTTTTTTCTATGATAATAAATTATATCATCCCATAAAATAGGGAGTCTGATCGTACTCGAGATGACGACATTTTTCATGACAGTTGTCGAATTCATATATGTTGTTCATCCGTTTCGAGAAGAAGAAGTATGGTAACGTGAATAGATTTGATCAAGTGGCTTGCTTACGGCAGACATGTCGAAATATATGAGTAAAAAATCGCTGTGCAACTAAATAACCAGTACCGATCAATACTTTGAGTACTCGTATTGATGATACTGGTACTGTGGCATGTCTACACACCAGCATCAAACAATAAGATCCCTTCCCGTGTTAATTCATATTGATAATATCAAATTCATTAAAATTTCGATTCATCATTCACATAGTATGAAAGTATTACATGAAGAATCAAAGTTTGGGAAAATCATAAAAATCACATGATCAATTTACGATCCGCCAATTAGACTGTCAACTTCAGGTTGAAAGTAAATTTAAAATCTCACAGACTTTAGTCTGCATTACGACAAAGCAAACAAATGCAAGCAAAATATTCAATGAACCTTTAGTTCGATCGATAACTGTGTATCCAGCGTGACTTTTGCAAACTGTCACAAATTGTGTCAATATCAGAGATGGGCGATGAACGAGAATCCTCGCGAGGCACCGCGGGGAAGAATTTTTGAAAACTTGACGAGGCAAGAAGTGCACGAGGCGAAGCCTGTAAGGAGCTAAAAACGGTCCATCGCCCACCTCTGGTCGATATATCGTTGGATCAGTAGATGTATTTGTACGATTTGAATAATCTTTTGAATGGCATACTTCAAAAGCATACTACAAAAAAAGCCAAGATGCTTAGAAGAAAATCTCTTTTGGATTTTAAAGAAAATAAGAAGGGGCATGAATATTCCAACGTCGTGCCATTTCTTGTGCAAGAAACAGTTTTTCATCTTCGCTCATATAAAATATGTTTTCTAAAACTACTCAGGAAATCTTGACTTTACCATATGTTCTACCTGCTACTTTCTTCAATAACATGATCTAATCAAATTTGCGAGTCTGCTGTCTCAGAAGTTGAGCTTAAATTAAATGAATTTTCAGCTATACAGTAACTTTGTCTTACGATTATTCCTTCAACTACCTGAATTTCTCCTTCATACGACGTTAGTCACATTGCTGGACTATAGAATAGCTTAAATACTCTACTACATTCTGAAGTTTTGAACCCGTTCTGATGATTTCTAAGTGAATTTTTTTATATTTTTAAATTAATTAAAAATTAATTAAAAAATTAATACATTCCTATGTGAATTTCAAAAAACACAAGTTAGTTTTCCAAGCTCTTCTGATGAATCCGCTTCAGAAATTTTTTCGGGATTCGCTTTTGTTTCCAGAAACGTGTGGTCAGATGTCTAGTTTTCAAAACTGAAAACCGTAGGTCTCCATCTAGCTTCTATCAAAAGTTATTCAAAAAGTAACCGATGGCATTGTATTTTGGAACGGATGGTAGCTATGGAGATGTCATTGTCATTCTTCGTGTTCTATTCGTTCACGAAATATTCTAAGGATCCCTTTAGTTTGAGAAACTGTTCCAGCTTTTAGCGCAACCTGCTTTCAATTCATCTGTGCAAAAAACAAAAAAGCTGTATTGATTAACAGCTTTTTGATCCAAATCGATTTATAAGCAATACAACAATGCATACAGTAAATCAGCAAGAAAATAGGCAAAGTATATGGATTAGCTGTCGAGTTTAAATAAATCACATATTTCTACTGTAAGTAACCAGTTAATCGCACCGATTACGTATAATTGCAAACTTTTGTATACTATTAGTTTGTGAAACAATTAAATTTCCATCACTATCAAATTTTAAATCGAACGGAGCACGCAGTTCATTAGATTGCCTGCCGCCCGATTTGCAACGTCCGACAATACAAACACCACCAGCCGTATAATTTCGTGCCATCCATTTAACTATACGATCATTTCCATTATCGGTTATATAAATATTTTCATCACTATCTACAACAATACCGATTGGATTTTTCAATTTAAATAGACTATTACCTTCTGTATCACTTCCAGAAACCGTTTCACCACTATTATTACCGATCGGATGAAATCGTTGAATTCGAGAATTTGCTTGATCAACAACATATAAAGCATTGTGGATCGAATCAACAAAGATTGTTTGCGGATAATTAAGATGAATAGAATCGTTTCCTGTCATATTAGTTTTACCAGCAATTAAAATGCCAGTTTGTGCATTTGGTTCCCATTTGACAATTCGGTGATTCTCATGTTCTGATATATACAGGTTATTATCTTGATCCATCATAAGACCAGGTGTATGATTACTTAGTTGATACAGTCCGGAACCCACATCATTTCCACCAGCTACTGTCACACCAACACTTGTATTTGGACGAAATTTTAATACTTTTCCAGTATCAGCAACATATAAATTATTGTCATTATCAACGAAAACGCTAACAGGCCTAGTAAAATTGTCTGCAACCGCTTGTCCAATCATTTCACCTTGTTTAAATTTTAGAATGCGTTTATTGCCCAAATCTGCTACATACAACGTATTGTTATCGTCCAAATCAACAAATATTCCGTGGGGCTGTTTTAGAGATGATAAATCTGATCCTTCTAAATCATTTGCGTTACCGGCAATCGTAGTACCATTTTCATTCCATATTGCACACGGTGAGATACTTAGCGTATTTGTAGTTGTATTTCGAACTTGAGAAGCACAAGAAAAACATAAATTTATAGGTTCTTATATAGCCAACAATGCACTTTATGACAATTAGGTAAACCCTTATAAATGGCCTAATAACCTATTATTTCATGAGAAATTTTGATTTACATTTCTGCAGATGTATGCGAATAGGTAACTTCAAGAAGCATCATCACCTAAAGTCGAATCTTTACACAATCGGTGCCTATGAAAAGGTGACATTTTAATGACTGAAACTCTAAGTGTAAGACCTCGTTCATTCGATTACAGATGAAGGAATAAAAGAAAATGTAATACCTGAGGATATAAAAAAAATATTGTGCTTACATCAACTGAATTCGATATAAATGTTGTAAAAGACATAGAAAAAGGAAAAGTACTTCAAAAATACATAGATAAAATATACGAAATTAAATATCTCACCTTTATTTGTCGTAGCACCTGTATCTGTTGATGTTTTAAGATCTAAAATAGATTGTTAATTAAAACGAGCTGGCGGCTATTTCTGACAAATTTTATTATTTATTTAAGAAGTTTATGAATTTTTTTATGAATTTTTGATATGCTTCGAACGCAGTCACAGTACATGTAGAAGCATTAGAGAAATAGAAGAATCTAACTTACCAGATGTATTTGGTATATCAACAGTTGATAGAAAATGAGTTGTACCATCACTAACTGAAACACAGTACAAAAAAGACAAAGAATACTTCTTTTTGTAGCACTTGCTAAAAAACAAAAAAGCAGTTACTAAAAATCTTTTAAAATGGTACTGTAGACTAGAAAAGCTTGAAATATTATTCTTTATAAGCAACAGTTTATCTATGTCTATGCACATAGATCACCATGTTTAGGAAAGAAAATTTATATATGACCTCTTGTATTCGACATTATTGTATTTTCCAATTTAGCTTGGTGTCTTTGACTTTTTGTTAATTTTGCTGTTGATAGGTCCACATTAACAAATTGGGCATTAGTCAAATTTGAATCACCAAAATCTGTGCCATCTAATTCTGTACCATTAAATGTTGCACAAACAAGAGTCGATCCTTCAAACTTTACACCATTTAATCGTGAACCGTTAAATGATGCACCATTAAGATTAACAAATGAAAAGGTGGCGTTCGTCATTGAAACTTGTTCAAATTGAACACATTTCATATTTAGTTGATTCACAGTATCAGTTTGACTTGTTAGATGGACGTTGTCCAAATTCAATCCATTTAATTGAATAATATCATCGAATTGTTTAAGTTCGCATCCAGTTTCACATTGTTGCCTACCAATTAATTCTTTTTCCTTAAGAAATTGTAATGCATGTGCTTTCCGAGATACATCCCATTGAAGATGTGCAGCTCTGTGACGTGCATTAGCAAATACCCATGGTCTAGAAGTATTATTCAATTCGCCTCCTCTATGTAATGTATAAATATCATCTATAAAACGATTATAGATTTGTTGTTGTTGTAATTCAGATGCTTGTTTCAAATCAAATTGACTTCGTTCTCTAGCTGCTTGTGTTTGTTGATCTCTTGTTATTGTTGTATAAATAACGATAGCTATGGGAATTGTAGCTGTACACAAAACATTTAATAATTCATTAAACGTTAATTTAAAATATTTTTGTTTTTGGGGCTGCTTTTCCGGTTTTTTAACATCAACTGGCTCAGCTCGGTTATTTATTTGTGTCATTTGAAAATTATATCTGATAGGACCGGTTGATGAGCCTTCAAAATTTTAAACTAACGTAAAATCTTTATTCTCACACGATGAATAATCTTGTTCAAAAAAGACTCTATTATACCAGTAAAATGAAGACCCTTTTCTCTCTATATCTTTGTTCAATGTCTGTGCAAATAGAAAAAAATCATAACTCTACCAGTTTTAGCACGTTTTTCGAATAAAATTCTTAAATCACGTATTTTTACATGTTTGTTTGAATGTTTTGATAATTTATGCTGAAATGAAATTTGATAGCTTTCGTCTTTTACTAGTTTTCATATAGCAAGAGTTTAGAAGACAATTTGTTTTTTGCGTATTTTGAATGTTAGATATATATTTTCCATTCATACTTAAAAACAAATAATAAACGTGAAATGAGAATTTGACTTTATGTTTAGAAATTATGACAGGTAAGCTGTTTTATCTAGCTGTTGTACTTGTAGAGCGCAGAGTTCTCTACAAAATAAGACCAAACCGACATTGCTACGATGCCTGAAAAAATCGGTTGAAAACTTTTAACTTAAAGGCTTGTCGCTTAAGTTATGGCGTTCTATTATAGCCAAACTTTACTCTTTCTTTGATATCGAAATTAAAAGTTCAACCGACTTTTTTCAAAATACAATGCATAAAATGTTTTTATCGAATGGTCTATTTGTTTATATATCTTGAGTCGCTTTTTTCTAGGCCAGAAAATGCAAAATACTAAAAATGGTCTAAATATACTTTTGTCCGTTAATGTAAAAAGATTTTAAATACAAAAAACTTCCAGTCTTCAATTGAAAATCATTTGTTATATGGATCTTGATGCCTACATCGCCAACTATCTGCATCGTACTTTGAGTCGTTTTTAAAGCCTTCTATCAAGGCGAAACTTGATAGAGTAACTAACAAAAACTGTTATAGGACGCGTTTCCGATTGTTATTAGTGGACATAGAGAGTAGGGCTGTGACGGTTACCATTACCGTTACAGTAGTTGTAACTGCTGATCGGTTGGAACGGTAACTGTTCAGCAATTACCATTACCGAGTAACGGCGGTAATGGTAACTGGTAGCTGTCACAGCCCTACTAGAGAGTGATACGAGAACAGGTGTCTTAAAATAAGACTACTTGAACCCAGCTTATAACCTGGAATTTTACAGTTAAATATTTTCTGTAGAGAAAAAACGCTTCAACCATGAAACTACTTTTTGATTTACTCGCTTAGAATATTGGTCGTGGTGCCGTAGAAAGCAAGATTGTTTCTTGTTGCGATGTGTGTCGTTTTATTTGAAAATAAAACTTGTCAAGCACAACGAGAAAGGGCCTTAAGTTTACCCCAATTTTTTTCAGAATAGACAAAAAAACAATTTGTTTTCTAAACTCTTGCTATATGAAAACTAGTAAAAGAAGAAAGCTACCGAATTTCATCAAAACATTCAAACAAACACGTAAAAATACGTGATTTAATAATTTTATTTAAAAAACGTGCCTAAAACTAGTTGAGTTAGGATTTTTTTCTATTTACACAGAGATTGAACAAATATAGAGAAAAAAAGATGCACGGGAGTAGGGAAAAAACTCTGCACAGAATAATGTATTTCTCATTGAATTATTATTAGCTTTGGATGGGGTGTATATCGATCTTGAAAACGCTTGTTAATTTTCATCGAAAATAGTTAGCCACATCGTGATCCTTTTCGACATCCGGAAAAAATTTTGTTTCTTCAGGAAAAGTCTGACATAGCTAAGAAAACGTAGCTGCTCGAATACTTTTTACTGAGCGAAAAATGATTAGGTTTAAAAAGGTCTAGTTTTAGATATCAAAAACTCGCTTTGAACATGAGAAACTAATCAGAACTGTAGCTCGCACTGTGGTCTATTCAACACCACAAGTATTTCTTTCTTTCTGAAGAAAACCTTATCAATTTTTCTTTTACTGTTGTCCGAATAATTTTGAAACTGACTTCGTTCTATAATCTATTTGAGTTTTTAATGAAGCTTTGTTCTTTAAATCGTATGGTGTGGAGCCTTCTGTCATTTAAACGAAAAATCACTAGAACTAAGCGTATGAAATGAGGAGAAAATTAGGAAAATTATGATCTAATTTGGAAAATTAAGTCGTTCAACAGATAGAATCAACAGAAATTAATATCTTGAGTTGTCGTTACATGTTTTTCCAAATACTATCTGTTAAACTGAGTGGCTACGCAGCAACTTTTCTTCACTCGAAATAATTGCAATTTTTTTCAATTATGCCGGATCTTTATGCACAGTCGGCAATTTTGACTAAGCACGTGGACATGAGTTTTGAAAGCAGTCCAAACGTAGCTAAACCATTTTTCTATAGGTTTTCCACGACGCTCTTTCCAACCGAATGGTTTTCGAGTTTTAAAAAAGTTTCCTAAGGGGTTTTCCAGAGACCGGATCTCGCCAAACCACTGCAAAAACTTCATTAGAATTCAAAAACCATTCCATTGGAAAGGGCATCGCTGAAAACCTATAGAAAAATATTTTAGAAGCGTTCATGATTTTAAATCTTGACTTTTAAATTTTCGAGCAAAAGATTCTATGTGCCGATCCCAAAATCTAAGAATTCGATAAGAGTCAAAAGTATACATCTAAAACCCAATGAATTATACGCCATTCGATGCAGTTTTTTAAGCTGGTTTTGAATATGCAATTGGTTCTTGATTCTGATGTTTCTGAACTGCGAGGACTTGGTTTTACCTCAAAAACCAAGGGTTTTTGGAAAACCTCTCCCACTGCAGGGAAGCGTTTCGGCTATTTTGGGCTAAGTGCACAGACGTATCATATAAAGAAGAATATTTTCTGAAAGTTTCAGCTTCGGTGGACATCAGGGGAATTTAGGATCCCAACTCTACTAAAATTACTTTTGCGAAAAACGCTTAGTCTCCGGAAAACTCTTTTTTCTCCTACCAAAAACTAACTAAAATTAAAAACTTTTTTATTAATCGATAGCCTGGAAACTCAGCTTTCAGAGTATGTGTGTTTCATTTTTTCTGAAGTTCGTTCTGTTGACAGAAAGAGTAATATTTTTTAAAGGTTTTCTCGGACGATCACTAACAGCATTCGATGCAAATAGGGTTATTAATAGGAGAAAAAAGAAGACAGTTATACGTACATGAAAAGCATTACGTCATCCTTCAACAGCATTATTTATACGAAGGTAAATTAACTCTTGAAAAACTCTTCTACGTTAACACACAAACGGTAGGATTATTTCTAATGCCTTTTGATTCATTAATATTTCTTTTGTATAATCACCTCTGTCACCAGAGGAACATTCAGAAAAGGACACCACTAACCAGGAAACGTGCTCTGGAACGGAGCGCACGAACAATGGTACATACGGATTCCTGCGCATGGAAACATATGAGCACCATAGTGTTACCCACAAACTTTTGTAGAGAAATAAATAACAAATTCTGTAGCATTTACTGTGAAAAAAACAATGAAAAATAAAAATAATATTTGTTTTCGAGCGATTGCCATGA